>QUSE01000018.1:445292-581074 GCA_006508115.1 Apiospora malaysiana | reverse complement strand
ATTTTTTTTGAATGCTATTTTTTATCCCCCCCCCCCCCCCCTCTGATTATACCAATACCCCTTCCTGGACACAAGAAGCTAATACCTTTCTCCACAGGTACACGGACGGCGATTTGGTTTACAAGATATAGAAGTGGACGGTTTTGCGTGAAATACCAACAATGATAAGATGAAAGGCGTTCCGGCAGGACGATGGCCATGCATGTGGCTTGTCGGTTTTAACGGGTATGAGCTAGAACTCGATAGCTTAGCATAGCGCCGCGATGATGATACTGATAGTAATGAGAAAGTCAATGAGCTACAATACCAAACAACAGCTGTAATGCAATCGTCGATTCCTGTGTGGCGCGACAGGATGAACCCAGAGTACACGCTTGTTACAGGAACTAACACACATCAGCCAGGGGCGCAGCGGTTCGATCGCGTGACCAGCCAGTCGATGCATTCAGAGCGACATGTTTATTGAACCGCCACCACGAAAACGAGCCTTTGGTATAATTTCCCAGTGCAGTCTGATGAGCCATATTGAAGCATCGCCCACACCACGCCGAGCTTAATACGGCGTACCTAGCAGACTCGGATCTTTCGCACAGGCAGGCACGTGGAGTGGTAAAAATAGTTGCGCACCGTTCAATGTTTCAACACGGGATGCCTCTTACATTGTTTTACATTAACCCAGGCATGGGTTGCTTCTGCGAACGATACACGGCATCATCAAGTCAAGAGGACGTATTTACTTATGCTTGGCTGATGAACGAGCAAGAGAGGGATTGTTTTGCGGATTATGCCACTGGCTGCATACGCTGCAGTGTGCCGCTGTGGCCCCCCTTTATCCGGCCCCCTTGATACCCCTGGCCCCCTAGTTAGGAAACAAAAGGTGCCTAGCTGAGCTCATCCTTCAGCTTCGATCCCCCGGAATGACAACACCAGGACCTAACTAAATCTGTGCGACAGCCTGATCCAGAATAGCCTCACTCAGCATCCTTTCAATAATGCATCTAGCCATGAGTTTTTGGTTTCGATGTCCATTCCCAACTCAAACTCTAATGACTTCAGTTGCTAAAAGGTAGGTTGTTCTCTAGAGCCAGGTCCTTGTTCACAATCAAAGGTGGTATATGTAAGTTGGTATAGTGTGGTCCGCTCGAACCTAAACGCCCATATCCCATCCATGAGAAAAAGGAAAAGACGCAATGATCAAGAAAAAGAACAAATCTGGTGAGGAAGAAGAAAGATATCACGCGCGCACTTTGTAGAGATTGGTTACCCATCTTGTCATCTAATTTACACATTCTTCTTGTGCACCCGCACGCGCCATGGGGTTTTTCCGAGCTCTCGTTGGGCGCCACGTTCCGATTCGCGCTGCCTGCCGCTCACTGCCAGAGCAAAACGGGCGGGAACAATGAAAGAAGGGAAAGGTACAAGAAAAGAAGCGCGGGGCGACTAGGTGTTTTCTTTTATTCTTGGGGTGCATTTAGGTTAGCCCACCCAGTCTATAGGTACATCCTGTTGGCTGTGATGACGGCCGGCTCGATAGCACGAGTTTCCTGAATTGATGTCGGACCAATGAGGAAGAGGCAATATATGCATCTGATCTGACGATTTCCATATACGGACACTGAGAGAGAAGCAGTACTGGGGTGTAATGCATATGCATCTCTTTGCTAGCCTGCTTTTCCCCTGCATTAACCAGGCTGGGCGACCCTTGGGCGCTCGTCCAGAGAGCCCGAGTATGCTGTTGTTAGCGACGCCTCATCCGGCTGCCCCCACCCCCCAGTACCTAGTCTATCGTGATCAGGCTGGATGGACGTATGGGATGGGTCGTACCTATATGGCAAACACCAACACTAGTAGATGGGGGTGGATGCGATGTGGTTGGTTGGTTGGCGGCGTGTGGGTGGTATGGTAACGTGCCTGGTCTGCGTGCGTTGGGCACTCCCACATAGATTTCTCTATAAGATCTGGATGTCCTCCTTCCCCTTTCCATCGTGATGGTCCTCCTTTTCCCTCCTTCCAGTACACATCCGTTGCATACCAAGTCACTCGTTCCCCAACGCTCAAATCCATAGCCTTGCGTTATAGCCACTTGCTTCACCATCGTCTATACCCACCCATCGCTTACTTACCTTGAGCCTCATTGCTTACCTGGTATAAACCAACCAAGCATCACCGTCATCACCATGCACGGTATCTCCTTGGGTCTGGGCGCTCTCGCCCTCAGCGGCACGGCCACCGCCGCCCGCCTCGACACCCGCTGGAAGTACCCTGACTGCGAACAGGACAACTGCTACCGCGCCTTCATCGACAAGGACCATGTCGCCATGGCCCCGGGCTTCTGCTGGGACTTCCTGACCACGCCCCACAGCGACGCTTCGGGCGTGCCCCAGGAGTTCAAGAACTGCGACAACGACGTCAAGCTCATCTCCTCGGCCTGCTCTTGCATCACTTACACCTACTCGCACTCCGCGTCGTCGGCCCCTCCTGCCACGACCACCTCGTCCGTCCAGACCGAGGTCTTGACCACCTCGTCCACCACGGCCACCACGCCCATTACCAGCACCGCCGCAGTCCCATCGTCGTCCAGCTTGGCCGTCCCCGTCACGAGCAGCACCACTATCATCACCCCAACCGTCAGCATCTCCGTCACAAGCAGCAGCGGTCCCAGCGCCAGCGTCACGGAGGCGTCGTCGTCGTCGTCTCAAGTCATGACCACGTCGACCGTGACCGAGGTGCACTCGTACACCGTTACGAGCTGCGGGCCAACCGTCTACGACTGCCCGGCGACCACCCAGCCCTACACCACCGTCGAGACCAACGTCTACGTCACGACGTGCCCCGTCAGCAGCGGTAGCGCGCCCGCCAGCTCGTACCCTGTCGGCACTACCACCTCGACTCTATACGCAACGTCGCTGTACACCGTGACCCAGTGCGCGCCCACGGTGACTGACTGCGTAAGTCTTGCTTTTCTCTGTTGACATCCCCACCCCTTTTCCCCTTAGTCTTGAGAATGGAGAGGAGAAGGTTTTATCTGACAGCAGATACATAAACAGCCCGCCCGCAGCACCTACATAGCCACCAGTTCCATCCCGACTGGCACAACCGTCATGACGTACCCCGTTGCCGTCACTACCTCGACCCTATACGCCACATCGCAGATCACGGTCACCAAGTGCGGCCCTACAGTCCCCAACTGCGTAAGTCCTTTCTCTCTCTCTCTCTCTCTCTCTCTCTCTCTTTCTCTCCTGTAATCATGAACAAGTCAAGAAAACGAAACACCGAGAGAACCAAACTAACAGAGTACGACCCCCAGCCCGCCTCCAGCACGTACGTGACCTCAAGCGTCATCCCCACGGGCACCACCGTCATGACCTACCCGGTCGAGGTCCCCAGCCCCACGGCCCCGGTCGCGAGCACGGCGCCCTACGGCGTCACCACGGCCCCGGCGCCGCCTCCCCAGCAGAGCTACGGCTACGGCACCGGCGGCCCCGTCCCGCCGCCCAAGCCCACCTCGTCCTACCCCCCCGTCCCCATCGCCGCTGCCGGCCGCGCCGAGATGGGTGGCGTTATCGCCGCCGTTCTCGGCGGTGCGGTCTTGGCGGTTCTGCTGTAAAAAAAAAAGAAAATTTTACTTGCACCCTTATTTCGTACACACTTACAGCTCAGGGAGACAAACATTGTTTCTCAAGCCAAAAAAAGGGAGGGAAGGCGGTTCTACCTACGCTTCTTTTCTCCTCGCCCCCCCTTCCCTTCCCGCTAATCAAATCCTGGCCCCAATTATCTGGGCCACAATCTGATTGGGTTGTTTATTTTATTTCTTTCCATTAACTTCGGCAGCTGCGAGAATCGCAAATTTATGTATTGATGATGATGACGGCCAAAGACAGGAGAAGGGTCACAGGTGCACGCAGACACCCATGAAGGGAAGAAGAAGCAACGAAGATGAGATGAGGCAAGATGATGAGATGAGAACGCCCGGGCATACTGAGGATTGACGGTATTTGGCGATGAAGAAAAAAAAAAGAGGAAGAAGAACATCTTAATCCATAATTTGTCTTTGTTCACCTGAACTTCGAATATTACATGAACCAAATGTTGACAGTTGTTTCGCAATTGCGAACCCAAACCCAATCAATCCCTTCAGTCAATTAAGTGAGATAGATCATGGCAAGATGCAACCAACTCGTGACCGAGTGTATGGTTACGAAGAGATTGAGTGTGGCTTGTGTATCTCACTCGTTGATTTATCCCAGCCAGTTATTATTTTCCTTACGTGTTTCATCACAAGCGAGTGCATCGTACACGCACAGTACGCACACCGGCAGAATCATTCCATGAATGATCTCATCGCAAGTTTCAGCTTGATCGACAGCTACCAAGCGGGCCGGCGCGCAACTCCGTCTTTAGCCCTCCCCCCAAGTCTGGGGAATTTCAGACGTCATCCACCTGTAGGGCAATCCTGTGTGTGTGATTACATAATTCATGTTTACCTTTGAGTTCAACAACGCTCAACGAGTGGAAATGGGGCACGGTTTAAGTCACTGGGTAATATGGCGGAAGTTGTGTTCAGTGAGTTATTTATATTATGCGTGCCTTCCAATGTAGCTATTACCAGAGAAGTAGAGTTACCAGAGAAGTAGAGATACCAGAATTAGGGAGGTAACCATGCATCAACAACAAAGTCGTTCTGTCCAATCCGTCAACTGCCAAATAAGAACCGTAATGCATTCATCTACTTCGTACCCTAATGAGCCCATTGACCAACGCAGCGGGCTTCGTTTTTTCCGCAACAGTGCAATAACAAATGAAAAAGCAAACGCTGTGTCGCTTCCAACGGGAAAAGGTATGTGAGAAAAAGGGGGTATATGTAAACCAAATCTCTCTAGATCTTGAAACGGACGCGCACGTGTGATGAACATTTTGATCATCACAGGCAGAAGGAAAATCTAGTCTTCGAAGAACTTGACAATCTCCTTGAGGTCCTGCACACCGACACCGCTACGAGGGTAGCAGATATAGACCGACTCGCCAACCACACCGAACTTCTCGCGGAAAGACGCTTTGTTGGTGAGGCGCAAGCTCTTGACAATGAGCTCGTAACTGTTGGCCAGGAACTTGGCTCGAACTCCCGAAAGTCTGGCGCCGGGAGTCAGCTTCTCTGACACGCCAGCGCCGAACGTAACTGGGCCCGAGACGGAGTTGAGCGCCTTCTCGATCAACACCTCAATGGTGCCACTGGCAGAACCGGGGAAATCCATGGCCCACTTCACCTGCCAACCGTGGCGAGGAGCCAGCTGCGCAAGCACCACCATGCACTGAACCTCGCCATCCTTCTGGGCTGTGAAGTACCGACGATGCTCTTGATCAACCCAGGGTCTGATTTCTGTCAAATGCACCTGCTTGCCCTTCTCGTTACGCGAGGCCTTCCAAGCTGCGATGGCCTTATCCGCACGCTTCATAAAGTCATCATCCGGTGTAACCTCGTCAATTTCGATGCCCTCACGCTCCACACGGCGGAGGTTTTGTTTGTAGTTCTCTGGTTGGTGGTGGTGGTTCGAGTCGACACGCTGTTCCTCCGTGCAGCTAAGAGTTCGCCACTTTTGATTCTGGGCAAGGATGTGTTGCACACTTTCCGACACCAGCATCCATACCGGTGTCAGTTTCTTTTCTTGGGTCACATACTTGATGAACGATGAAGTTACATCAGCGTATTGCGTCTGATCACAGAGAGGGTCTCCGACAACCATAGCAAAGCGGTCCTGTTGGGCCCAACCAATCGCGGCACCGTTGGGGTGGCGCCAGATCTCGAACCGATCATCCAACCACGATGTGTTTGATGCATCACCATAGTTTGCGATAAGCTTCTCAATCGGCGGTGCCTGATCGAATGTCCAGTGCTTGGTAGTGTCAGCCTCAGGATGGGGGAGGGTTGGTGGCTTCTCAGGGAGAGACCTGGGGTCCCTATGGAACATGGTCGCATTGCGCACGTCGCCAAGAGCGAGCAGAAGGAACACGACACGCTCCAGACCAAGGCCGGCACCAGCGTGTGGGGGAGCACCCAGATCGAACGCGCTCAGGTACTCCGTCATGTCATCTTCTCGGATTTTGGCTTTTGCCATGCTTTCCCGAAGCGCCTTGGCGTCGTGGATTCTTTGGCCTCCTGTGCAGATTTCTTGACCGCGCAAGAAAATGTCAAACGAGTTGGTGAATTCGGGGTTGTTATCGTCCCGGTGAGTGTAGAATGGGCGGGCATTGGCGGGGAATTTGTCGAGGATATAAAGGTCAGAGCCGTACTTCTCCTTTACTAGCTCTCCGAGCCGAATCTCATCACGTGTCGAGAGATCCTCAACGTCGACATCTCTTCCGTCTGCTCGTAGCATTTCAATTCCCTCGAGGAAATGAAGCACAGGGGTTTCTTCAAGGACGATGGCGTCCTCACTTGGCCACCTCTGCCGAACTACTTCGATCTCAGGCATGGCCTGAGCAGCTTTGATCATGGCCTTCAGGGTGCGATCGACGACCATCATCATCTCGTGGTAGTCCTGGTGAAGCGCCATTTCGATATCCAACCCAGTGTACTCGGTCAAATGCCGGTGAGTATTGGAGTTCTCCGCGCGGAACACCGGGCCAACCTAGAAGTCATGTTAGCGGACAGGTAAGGCACGGCATAACTGAAGTTGTACATACCTCGAACACTTTGTTCATATCGGCTGAGATAGCCATTTGCTTGGCCAATTGGGGACTCTGGGCCAGGAAAGCCGTACGGCCAAAGTAGTTCACCTTGAAGACTGAAGCTCCGCTCTCGGTGGCGGCTGGTTGCAGCTTCGGCGTCTGGATCTCGAGGAAACCGTTCTGGTCCAGGGTGTCTCGGAAAGTGCGTGTGATGGTTGAGCGGATCTTAAAGATAGCATGGTTGGCGGGATGACGCAGATCCAAAACTCGCGACATCAAACGGGTATGGAGAGAGTCAGAGGGTTCGTAGTTATCCCAGCCGGGTAGGCGGCTTGCTGGGTTCACGAGGTGGATCGAGTGAATATCGACTTCAACGTTGGAGTGGGTAGCAGAGCGCACAGCGCCGTGGGGTTCCTTCAACTTTCCCTTTACGTGAACCAGGGATTCTGGGTGCAGTCTTTGAACCCATCGGACCATGTGCCGACTTCCCTCAACATCTGTCAAGACACCTTGGATCGAGTGCGTCTGGTCACGGAAAAGTACAAAGTCGAGATGGGCCGATACGCGGCGCTGGGTGAAGATTCTCGCTCGGAAGGCGACTTCGGTACCAACGGGCAGCTTCGAGATCTCCTCTATCGAAGAGAACTCGGCAAGCTCGCCCATTTGGCCATAGCGCGCACGCACCTCGGGCTCATCCTCGACCAGAGCTTGAGCAAACTCCTTCTTCCGGCGTGAGTCTATGCTTTCACGCTCGTGGTGGATACGCTCGTCTTTGGACAGCTTGCTATTGCGCCTGTCCTCGCTGCGCCGCGAGCTTTTCCCATCGGAAGACGCATCTTCCTTGGCAATGTTGGAAGACTGGGAGCTCTGGGAGCTATGGAGGCTCTTGGGGCTCTTGGGGCTACTGTTAGAACGTAGACGAGTCGTGACTGATTGTGTAATCCGAGCCAAAGGGTTCGGGACTGATGATAATGTATGCATGGCGGCGAGTTAGGTAGGGTGTACCAGGTGAGTGCTCTAAAAAGAGTCCCGTGCAATTATAAGAGGTCACCAGCACAGAATATGGCTTGGTATTGACTTGAATGGCAAAACCAAGATGTCTGGAAAGGATGGGCAACTGCTGGTTTTAGGGAGAGGAGGCGATGTTTACAACAATAATAAAATGAGTCAGGATAGTGCAGCAGTAGTGTCCGTCAAGGCCGAGACCGAAGCAGCTGAAGAAAGCGAGGAGGCGAGAGGGGGGTAGGATACTGTAGGTACAAAGTAAGATTAGGGAGCTAGTCGGGGGGGAGGAAGGGCACACTTTTTGAGCGGGTTTAGAAGTCGTCCCAATCCCAACAAGCCGGTAGGTCAGGCAAGTCAAAGTTCACAACTGGATGTGCTGGATTTGTTTGTGCATGGAAGCTGAAGGAGCGGATTACAATTACATCGAGATTCTGTACGTCATCGTCATCTGGCTGGTCTAGCTTATACGTTAAGACATCAGATAACTGTGACAAGACCCGCATTTGGCACGTACAACTCCAGTAGGGGCGTATGGGCTTATTGCATTCAGTAATAAAATCGAGCATCCGCCGGACATTTCGCTCCATCACCCATGTTGGCTCCGCTGGCGGCAGAGCCAGACACCTGGACACCAAACGCTGGATGGTTGGGCAGGCTCGGATTGCTGGCATCAGAAACAAAGAAAGAGAAAAAAAAATAGGCAATATCCCTGTACAGAAGTGACGGCTGGCAACCCGGTCCCACGCGCAGGGCAGACAAGGCAGAGGTCAAGGAGGACCAGGGGGGGGACAGGGAGAGGACAGGACGCCGAGGCGCCTCAAATGCTTGAATGTCCGCATTGCCATAACCCTTGCCGTCGCACGCATGCAGGCAGGCAGGCCTGCCAAGAGCCAAGGGATTTGTTTCTGATTCGTCCCTGTGCACCTCAATTTTGCTCCGGAGGAAGAAGTAGAGGTAGAGTACATGTGTCAGCAATACTTAACATAACGATGGTATGGTGGGGTGATTGGGTCAGGAGCCTACCACCTACTTGAATCGCCCAAACGAGTGGTTTTGCGACCTGACGTCAGTGGCCCCAGCCAATTAAGTACCTACCTACTCAAGGTACATACTGTCCAGCACCTCCAGCCAGCACCACCACACCACGTCTGCCTGATTCAGATCCTGCCCGCATGCCAGACACCAGACTCACGCTGTGGCTGGCACGCTTCCCTGTCAGTCAGATTGAACTTATCTTGTGCCTGAAACCAAGCCGCTTGCCTACACGCACACACGCACAAATGCACGAGAAGATTAGAGAAGAGTCTAGCGATGGCTTGCTAATAAACCCGATCGCCCCGCGGTCGTCTCCCGATGCATCTCCAGCAGCCCCCTCGTTAGCGTTGTACTGTACCCCATTCGTTCCTGTTTCTCTTATTGCTGACATCATACCCAACATACGGTCCCCTTCTGCCGGTAACCGGATTTCCACACTCCTTGTGGTCGCTATTCAGCACCAGCACTGACAACAATCCATTCATTGAAATCCATGACTTACCAAAGGATCGCTATAGTGCCTTTGTTCTAGATCAGATGATTGACAGTCGTTCCGAAATCCTTCTTTTTTTTTAATACCAAAAAGTTATGGCCCAACGCCCCCAACGTCCCGCGGTGCCAACCAGTCACTCTACCTCGTGGTTTTCTAATGGTCTTCGCCGAACCGCCAGTCGCAGTTCTCTCAAGCGGTCCGCCTCAGCCTTGAAGCGCTCGACGTCTCTCCTAAATGTCAAAAATAGGCAAAACAATAAATCCACAGCGCCCAGCCCGAATGATACGGAAACAGAAACAGACAACGGCGATGATGACTACATCAATCCCTTGGAGCAAGGCTCTCGCTGGCTTTTATCGGCCCGTGCCTATGCACTCCGCCAGGCCGCTCACTTAGGCTTCAGTCTAATGAACTTCTCAGCTCTAGCACCAACAGCAATCATTTGGTTAGACTCGACTCTGGGCAAGTTCAGGGGCAAAGACAAGATCAAGGTTGAGATATGGGAACCAAAGTCGTCAGATCAGCAAACCGCCAAAAACCGCTTAACCATCGCTAAGACGAACCGTCCCGCCATCATAAATTTCCACGGCGGGGGATTCGTAGTTGGTCAGGGAACTGATGATGCGTATTGGGCCGGTGCCGCCATGAAGGGCATAGAGGCCGTTGTATTCTCCGTCAACTACCGTCTCGCTCCTGAGTTTCCTTTCCCGACCCCGGTCGAGGATTGTGCAGATGCAATCGTACAAATCACTTCTCGTGCTGAAGAATTTGGTATTGATCCTGATCGTGTGTTCATTTCGGGCTTCTCTGCCGGGGGGAGCCTGTCCCTGGCTTGCTGGGTGCTTCTGCAGACACCCCTTAGATGGGGATACGAGCTGGCCTATGCGAAGCCGCCCAAAATTGCCGGTTTCTGCTTGTTCTACCCTCTGCTGGATTATACCATCAGCCGGCCCCAGAAGCGCACATCATGCGTCAAGCCCGATCTCACCTTACCCAAGAATATGACAGACCTTTTCGACGCTTCGTACCTGTACCCGAAGTTGCCGAAGGAGGACAGGGATGACCCGCGTCTGTCGCCGGGGCTTATGCCGGATGATATCCTGGCAGATCTTCCTCCTCTGCATCTATGTATTTGCGAATACGACATGTTATTGGCCGAGGGTCACACCTTTGCCGACCGCCTTCGGGATGCCGACAAGGAAATCCACGTGCGCGTGGTGGAAGGGGCGAAGCACGCATGGGATAAGCCTCCGCCCATGTGGCCCAAGAAGAGCGTACACATCGAATATGGCCACGCCTTGGAGTCCATGCGACGGTGGATGGAGGGTGCGGAGGGGAGCGGAAGCGATAGTAATGTCGAATCCATACTAAAGCGCATCGAGACTGTTTAATGCAACGGCCCACGACAGATTGAGCGTTCTTGCGATTATCATGCATTTGGCGAGGAGTTTGGGTCAATAGATTGGGCACTATACACGAAGAGCCATGTGGATTTGGGGCCCCGAGGAGCCAATAGACAGACGGTCTTCCTTTTTGAAGCATGTACATATACCTTCCAGTGACTTTGGATAGAACTCGGAGTCTTATGCGGCCGGTTCAAATATTGTCTTGGGTACCGGCCCATGGCGGATGTTCTCAACAGCCCGTGTTCCGAACATTAACCTCATAATAGAACGGCAACTGGACAAGAGCTGAAATTGGAATCCTTCCGAGTTACAATGAGTCAAATGATCGTACCACGTGTCCCGGTCAAGCTGGGGCAGCTTGGAGCATTAAAAGCAGTCAGGTGTACGGTGTGGAAGAATGTTTTGTAAGCACTTGTGATGTTCCCAAAACGGGTTTCTCCCGCATTCCGGTGTATCCGGCTAGTCCGGCGCCGCGAGATCTCGGGATGGGGGGTTCTTGGTGATCTCCGTCATCCCAACATTGGATGCAACGAGAAGACGGTTCTATGGTCCAGATCAGCTAGCTGTATGCAGCTAAGTGTTAGCAGGTTTTCCTCGAGGCTTAGTCGGTCAAGGGTGCGACCCCATCCGGGGGCCTTTGGCTCAACTACGCCAGTGTAGAGATGAACGACTCAGGCTCTCGCCGTTTTCCATGACAGATGGACGTGATATGTTGTTTATGCGCAAAGGCCCCTTATAGATCTAAGATGTCCATTGATTGGATATATCATATCGTAGAATTACACCCCGAGACGGATTTATCGGCCGTGGGTTCTCACCTGAAAGCCGCGCTTATCATCGTTTGTCAGAGGTGACATTTGCGAGCGAAGCTGTCCCTTTTATAGAAGGCAAGACACCAATCAGCAAATATACATGTTACCTTATATTCCATGGGTATTTCAGACATAATATGGCCTCGTATTCGTCACCAAATACTGCAACAGCCCTCAAGAAATGGGAGATAGGAGCTGCCACGAATTTCTAATCATCAGTTTTTCAAGCAGGTGATAAAGACTCCACCAATAACAGTATATCTGACTCGTGAACAGTCCCATATCGTTCGTTTCTTCAACCATCTGAGAGCGAACCTCCCCGTATTGCCATCGAACGCATTGACAAACCAGATCCAATACTAAACCACGCCCCAGTCCGTACACGCACTTGTTGGTTCGTATGAAGCAATCTCTATCCATGCCGGCGTTTGCATGCATATACCATGGCCAAGAGATCGTAGATTCGCGATAAGCAATTTGGGGTTCCGACCTTTCCCCCCCTCACCTTCTTCATACGGCAATTGCCTGCAGGAACGGAGGTCCCGTTGCTTGATTGAGTGCGCGGCTCCACCCTCATCACGACGGCAGACGGGGGGCGCAGACAGACAGGGCGAGGAGGGTCGCAGCAGCGGGCATGTGAATGCATGTCTATTGGCAACGCGAAAAAGCATCCGATCGGAGGGAGAAAGTATGGGGAGGGAATGAACAGACGGATCATATCAGCGGATTTTGACAATAGAAATAATAGTGAAAATGAAGTATAAGTGGCTATAAGGATCCTCATAATGTTCCTCGCCATCTTTCCCCTTTTCTCCAACATCGTCGATCTGAACTACTACTCAGCCCAAGGAGTATCACCATCACTTAAGCACATAATCAAAACCGTACATACTCTCGTTTCGTCTATATCGGCAATCATAATGCAGCTCTCCCTCCTCCCCACCGTCTTCTTAGCCGCCACGGCCACAGCCACCGCTCTGCCCGCCGCTGCCGACGTCGCCCCCGCCGCCGACCTGGCCACGCGCGCCGCCAGCTTCGCCCGCGTGAGCCTGCCAGCCCCGGCCAACTGGATGGCCGGCTCGACCCTGTACCCGCGCAACATCATCGCGGCGTACAACGCCGAGGAGGCCGAGTACACGACGGCCGAGAGCTGGGCGGCGCACATTCTGGCCCAGTGCCAGGGCTACCGCGACTGCACATCCTGCATCTCGTACTCCGGTAAGTCTATTCCGCCGCTCAGCCTAACCACCTTTTGTGTGTGGGCACAATCCAGGTTGTATATTCACAACACCTTGATCAACTGACCCCTTCTATAGGCATCAACTCGGGAAGTACAGGGGGCCGCTACTGGTTCGGCGAGGTGTACAGAGGCGGCGCAACGACGCCGGCACAGTACGAGCGCGAGACTGACGCAAGCCTCGGGATTACCAACTCGATTGCGTACACCATAGTCTCATAGGTCTTGAGAGTGGAGGAGAGGGAGGAATCTCTGCGGAGAAGAGGGTCTGTACCGCCATAATAATGATACGCAAGTCCGATTAATGAAGCAGCGGACGGGCAGGATCAGGACTTTACCTGTACAAACGATCATAACTCATGTGTACAGGCCGTAGCTCGCCACCTTATTGGTGAGGCGGATTTCCATTGCTATCTTGAGCTGTATTATTGCGGCTTGGTAATCGCCCAGTTTTGATGAGATCAGTACAATCGCTCGTTACATGAGTACCATTTCAAGGATGCACAGGACAAAACGCCATAGAACTCCACATGAGCCATCCAAACTCCCGTAGTTACCTGTTACCATCCTGAGGGGTTTCCGTAGAATAAATCTTTGAAGCGGCGAACGTGGTCCAACATCGTCTTGAGAGTCATCGTTGCCCCATGCCTATCTGACCGACAAAGAACCACATTAGACGTTCTCTCTGAACACCGACCGCCGCTCCGTCGGGCTGTCATTCTTGCCACCAGCGGCGGCTTTTGTTGCTGAGACGCCGGTGTCGATGGGTCTCGGGCTCACGCCGCGCATGCTCATATTGCTCGGCTCCGCGGCATCGTCATCGAACGGGTTCGCGGCGCTCCGGCCAGGCACACCGAGGCTGTCACGGTCTCGAGAGCGGCCGCGGTAGTCGTTCGCGTGGACGCCGGTGTGGTTGTCCTGCGCGGCAGCACCTGGTGTCGAGGCCAGGTTCATATTGTACCCGCTGCCCGAGTATGGGTCGTTTCGAAGGCCCAGTTCCTGCTCTTCGTAGTAGCCGCCGGGGCCGTAGGTGTCGGCCTCGTGGCCCACGCGGGTGTCCCAGGCCTCATCGGGGTCCAGGGGCCCAAATCCGCGACCACGGCCCCCAGGTTGCTCGTAGGCGCCGCCGGCCGAGCGGTTATTACCGCGGCCGCGCAGCTTGTCATTGAACCATCCGCGAATACCGCCGGGAGCCGGAGTAGGTGTTCCATACGCGGAGGGCTCGGATCGCGCGAAGGGGTTATATGAGGATATGGTGGGAGCGGGGAGCTGCAGTTGAGAGTTCATTTCAGTTAGCATTCGGGCTCACATGGCAAGCGAGGATGTAAAATGCGCAGAAAACGACGGAGCGCACAATAAATGCTGTCGGAAAGTACGGATCGATCGTGGCTGCGTCGCGGGCGCTCTCAGGGTGACAAGTAGAGTAACCAGATGATGGGGGAGAGGAATTCAAGGGCGGAAATTTACGTACACCTAATCGTCGCGCTCTTAGCTGTGTGAAGACGACCCATCCTACCGCGGCTATCACGAGAGCCAGGAAGAGGACAAGGAAGAAAATGCCGGTGCCGTTCATCTCTGCCAGTACGGCCCACGGCCAACACAAGACACAACAGGGTCGGCGTAGGCGATTGTGTTCTGCTCAATGCGAGATGTCATGCAGCAGCAGCAACAGCGCGCAAGAACCAGCTTTCTTTCTCGCTCTCGCGGGGTGACTACGCGATCCAAGGAATGATGGTAGGTAGGGAGTGCCGCATATGGTATGTATGCTGTCTGTCGTAGAGTAGGGCTGCAATGATTAACGTACGAGGCTGATCAGCATGTCGTGCCTAATGCGTGGAGGCAGGACCATGATGGATTCAAGAGAGGGAGAGAGAGGTTTCCTTGGCGACTGGTGGGTGGTGCCAACAATAGAACAGACCTCTAGCTTAGCTTAGGTACCGATATTACACTAAAGAGCCCATTCTGCGTCACTGAGCGAGCACCTGCAGATCAGTAAAGTATCCCCACAGGCACTCCAGACCAAGAGTTAAGAGAGTGCAGAAACAAAACCCTAGGCCCGGGGGTTGTTTTTAGTGGGTTTCAACCGCTACAGGGGGTCTGACCTCAGGTTACGTACTTAAGGTTAGCTAGGGGACATTTACAACGACATAAGGCACTGGACGCGGAGTGCTGCAAGCAAGTGCCAATCGGAGAGTGACTTCGGGTCTGTACTCTTTTCTTCCTTTAATCCAAGCCTTCATCAATACACACCATCAACTTATCGCGGGTGTCTTATATCACACAGCAAATCAAAATCGCAAACTTGACAGAGTGGCCTTGCTAGCTTGATTTGTTTGCATACCCCAGCCTCCGTGTATGTCTTACATTTGCCCGTATATCTGTATTGCCAAGAAGTAAGTGGCTTTGTTCTCGCTTCAAGGCAGAATCAAGAACACATGAAAAATCGTGTGCCACGTCAGTAGATTGCAATACAACATCAATTGGCCTACATGCTTGTAACAGCAGGTTCGTGTTGCGGTATACAAATATGTGTAGTATATACATGGTGAGGCCTCAAAAGCGCATCATCCAAATACCCATACGGCCACCAACAAGGTGCACATCACGCTCGCTCTAAACAAAACATTGGCCCCAGTTACCACCAGCTCTAGCAAAGCTAAGGCTGTCTACAAACCGGCCCAGCTTGCAGCGTCCCAGGTTATCTGCATCGCAGTTTTGCAGCGGAATCACTCTGTCATTTACCAAGATCCTCACGAGCTCCTCATCGGGAGCATCGGTACAAGTCATCTTCTCCACGTACATTCTGGCAGCGAAGGGTACCGTCCAGCTTGACGAGAACCCCTTTAAATCTCTTGGAGAGGCCTTCGTAGTGTTCGAGAGGGGCTCGGTGGCATTGTAGAGACCCAATGCAGCAAAGACTCCCTGCATGTCATTGTCATGACTGAAGTCGGCGTACAGCGACCGATCCAGAGGGAACGTGTCGGGAGAGCCGTCCAGCGTCGTGTTTGTAGTCGTTTGGTCCACCACAGCTTTTCCTGTCAAGCGAGCAATGAGCTCGTTGACGAAACCGACGCCCTGGGTGGCGCCCAAAGGATTACCATTTCCGTAGCCGTACCACTTGCCTAGAGATTGGAAATAATCGTAACTATTCCACTCTTCGCGAGTAAACAGGCCGCAGAAGTGTGAGATTCTGCCATTGACGTCGGCGACTGTATTGAACGGACACAGGTCCATCATGTAGACCGTGTCTTCCAAAGAGAAATTCGCACCTGGCAGGTTCTGGTTGAGTTTGGCGGTGATGTTTGGTCCAAAAATCTGAAGCCAGGCATCCTGTGCCTCATCCTTGACGGTCGAGACAGGTCCATCCTCAAAGGCCTTGCAGTTAGCATGACTCAATGTATTGTTGAACCCTTCGTCCTCGGGGATGATGAGCATGGCGTAAGGGAACGCGTCAGGCTTTTCCGCGAGTTTGTCGTCGAGGCGCGACTGATGGAAGCCTTGGGTCCAGTTCTGGGCCGACTCGATCACCCGGCTCTGGCCCGAGGACCTCAGAAAAGGCACCGCTTGCTTGGTCAGGTGCTGGTACCGCTTGTAGAACTTGATGCCTGAGTTCATCATCTCCTGTTGTCCAAAAGGAGACAGCTCGTCGGCACCCAAGGTGTAGTTGTAAGCCTTGATGAACTCGTAGCCTTTCCCATAGTCTGTGACTGTATCGTGGATGCGCTGGACTAAGGCGCTGTAAATGGCAGTTTTGCCTGCCGTGGGATCTCTCGCTCCATGGCGCGAGAGTATCTGGACGAAGTTTACTTCGCAACCCTTCGGCGTGGCACGGCTGATGTCCGAGTTGACTGAGTAAAATGGCGAGTATTGTCCCCAAGAGTGGGACAGTTCAGGCAAGCACGTGAACCCGTTCAGGGCAGTGTCGCAGGATCCCGACGGAGGAGATTGCCTATATGATGAGTTAGTAATTCGACGCTTCAGCTACAGAGTTGATCGGTTTTTGGGCAAGGTATAAACTGACGCGATACTGGCAACCGAGAAGAGGGCTACCACGACAAGAAGACCGACCATGGCAAGTTTCATAAGCGCGTGTTTGCGCCCTTGAACCGTCCAAGTGTTGTCATGTGCCGGCGGCTGTTGTTCAGCGCGGTTTCGCGCTGACACGGGCAGCGGGCTGTACTTATGTGAGCCTGGCAGCCATTCCCGTGGTTTACGAAACATGGTCGCAATGACATCTTTAATGCCCATGGTGGGAATAGCCGGAATATAATAAAAGGAGGAGGCGGGTGCTATGGGAGCGTAGTACTCGGCAGTGAAGAGGTCCGCTTCAAGCGATCGGTGTTCCAGAAAACGTGGGCCAAACCTGCAAGCCCCATTCGTCCATGTGAACCAAATACTAAGTCCGATCAGAACCAATCTCCGATTCCCCAGTTGGCAAAGCTTGACATGGCTTGCAGAGGATTAAATGATTCTCAGAATATAGATGCCGCGGGGTTGGCGTAGACGGAGAAAGATATAATAAAGGCGGATTTGGTCCAAGAGGCCTCACCGAGTGTGGACCTGCATTTGGGGGTTTTGGGTTACAGCCGCTCAGTGGGGCAATGTTGCAATGTTACAATGGTCGTGCTGAGGCAGTGTGTGCCTTAGTCGAGGGCCTGGACAGAACGAAATCCCATCAACATCAGATGCAAAGTCCAGTCACGTCAACGGTGATGGTGATATCACCGGATAAACTCCTGCCAATACTCTTGGACGGTTGAATGCATTATGTTCATTAAAAATGGAGCGCCGAAAGGCTCTCGCCAGCTCAATTACGACTACATACAAAATGCCAGCGCTTTTACCGCGCAGCCGTAATGTAATGGATGAGCCCTCAACATCTATCTATAGCCCGTCAAAGTAGGTCTGCTCGTCATTGACGACACCCGTCCGTAATTAAGATCTCCGTCCAAATCCAAGTCTAAAATATCACCAAATAGCAGCGCTCGAGAACCCATGGTATCATGATGCAAATACTGGTACAGGGGAAAAAGCAGACTCCGTCACTTCCACACCACTTTTGATCAAAATGCCACACCAACCATGTTCGTCTGGAATGGAATCATGTCGATGGGTATCGGCCTGGACTGCTCAACGGTCCTGGCAGTGACGCCGCTGTATGGACTGGCCAATGACGTCGATAATCTTTGTGAATCATCATCATATTCTTCCCGGTCAGAGCTCCATTCACTGAACGTCGCATACGAATTACTGCGAGACCAGTCATTCACAGCGATTACTTCGTAATGCCCTTTGTTTGGTTGAACAGGTAAAGGCGAATTCGTGATCGGCTCGCTGCCGGCTCGGTGGGGGCGCTCTTGCCTTCCGATCCAATCGGCCACTCGCGAAAACGATTTCTTCTTTCGCAGAGGAGGACGGTATTGAAGTGGCAGCGGTGGCCGTAATTGCTTCAGGTCTGCTGGTCGCCGACGCGGAGACTCTTGCTTGAAGTTGAAGTCAGTGCCAGCTACCGGCAAGATAAATTGGGGGCTTGACGATGAAGTCTTGGGAGGTGCTGTCCGCGGCCGGTCGTAGCTTAGTCGCTCGATAAATGACGGTGCGTTCGGCGGCATCGCAGGAATCTCTGGCATGGGCTCCATATCCACCATTCTTCGAGATGGCACGGAACGCAGAGAGCCAGCGCGTTTGGAAGCAACGCTCGGCGACCTACTGACGGCGGTATAAACGCTCGCCAACTCCACGGCATCCTCAATACGATCCTGAATCTGATCTCGTTCACGCATGGCATTGGCGATCCTCTCAATGAGGTCATCTATGGAGGGGTTGCCGCCCGATGCCGACGGGGATGCTGCCCTCAAATGAGCTGGCTCTGCATGTTTCACCACGCTAGAGCTCGGCGAGTCGAAGACAGATCCTGTGGGGGTCGGTTTCCTGGGGATTTGGAATGAGTTCGGAGATAGCGTCCAGTCTGGGCTGCTCTTTGCGCTGGCGTGATGAGCCCCGATGATGCGATCAGGGGGCGTGTGGGGCTTCTGGGGGACTTCCAAATGCGGTAGTATGGGGGACAGTATGTCGAAATTGACATGAAGTGGGCGGAATGAAGACGGCCGGGGCAGCTGTCTTGTTGGTTGCGAATGGCCGTAGTCTGGAATGCTGAATGATTCGGATTGCAGGTGGCGGAAGTTGGTTGGAGCCGAGATTTGCGGCCGGCGCGGGCTCGAGGGCCATCGTGGTCGAAATCTTCTTAGTCGTCTTGGCCATTTCCTCCTGCCGGGAGCCCGCTCCGTGTAAAAACTGCCTATGCAGTCCATCTGTTTATAAGAGGGAGGTGGCGGCATCAACGAGGGTTGTTGATGAGTAACAAATGGAGGTTTCTCAGATGCTGTTGGGTTGGGCATGCTTATTAGTTGCGGGCACAAGGTTAGGTTGGTTGGGTTGCAGATGGGATGGACCTACTAGTATTATAATGAGGCTTCTCATCCTCCGGAGCAATCGAACAGCACAAAAAAGAATGGGATATATAGTCGTAGACCTCGGTTAATACCGTATTGAATGACTTCATATTTCACGACTTCATGGCGCGTGACATGAAATCTACCCAAGGCGAGGATTTATTTAATGGATACCAAGTAGAACGACCAGCGGATCTGTTTGGTTGTGGTGTTGAAGTAGATGCCGAGAAACAAAGACGGCGTGCCAGTCACGCCAGGCATGCTCAACCGGATCCGCGAACGGCTTTATGCAGAAAAGAGTGATAATAAGAATTACCTACTGACCCTACCTCTTCTTTTTTAGGCTTGCGCAGCTGAGCGGGCGCAGGCTCCTTCTCTTGGGGCCCGACGTTGCCATTTAGGATGTTAAAAAAAGTCTTTGATGACTTTGATGCTTGGATTCAGGATTTGATAGGCTGTGCGGCTTGGTCTTCTTCAACGACGGACCAACCATGGCGGTTAGAGGTTGGGGTGTCGGGAGCCTCCCATTCGCCGACCCACCCGGTGGTGTAATGACCGAGGGCAACCACCAGCGAGTCGAATGTCTTGGATTCTTTCGTCTCCAGCACTCGCCCGCCCACCCATTGCTACTACCTCGCCACATAGTCCCGACAGGTGTGTCTCGTGTACCATGCAGATTGGCCTTTAGGAGTGGCCGCCCGTCAAGTCATTTGCAAGCCAAGGAAGAAAAGGGTTTTATTTCCCCCCTGCCATCCCCCCCATGGATGCCATGGATTGCTCCGTCCGCCGCGGGATCGGATGGCGCGTGCAGATGATCCTCTTTCTGACAGACTGAGCTGGGGCGGAGTAGTTTTTGGGGACAGAGGGACCACCCGCACTGCACCAGGCAGTTACCAGAGCCAAGGAAAGCCAGTCAAAACATGCATTCCAGCAGCAACTTTGCTGCGCGCCGATGCAGCTTTCCTCCAGCTAATGCGTACGTTCCCACAGAAATCAAGGCAATAGGGCAGCATTGCCAGTCAAAGAGCCGTCCGTCCATGGTCTAGAAAGGCGTCCTCGTTGAAACGAAACAGGAAAAAGGGCCTGCGGCATCCCGTAAGCAGCAGCGCTTTTGTAATGGGTCATGTCATGGGATTCATCAGCGTCAGGACTAGTAGCCCTCGTAAACACAGCGGGCCTTGGGGCTTATGCGGTCCAAGGGCTACGCCCGTGTGCTGAGAGAGGTCGGGAGGAAAGGCCATAGTGGCATCATATGTCTTAGATCGGGCATTCGCTATTCGCGCGCGGAGAAGGCATTCTCACAATAGCTTCGGCGACGGCGATGAGTCCAAGACTAATCTGGGATATAGACCAGACAAAGCGGCGACCCTTTTGGAGCGGATGCAAGCACCAAGGTAGAGAGAGATGCAAGGCAAGGTTGGTAAACGAGAAGAGGGGCCAGGCGTGTGACGATGAGAGCTACCCACACGTATTTTTGGAAGCGACACAACCTCGTTTGAAACAATCTGGAGATTGAAACAAATAGCAGAAATGAAGGAGAGAGTGACGATAATAATAATAAGTTTGTATCGATGTGAAGCACAGCGGCTAGAAGACTGGAAGGGAACTGAGCCAATAGCATGTACTATTTCATTCCGGGCTGAAACGAAGACAACTCAGAGTATGTAAGTAGGAACATTGAAGCTTCTAATAATAGGTAGCTAACCTAATGTGGCTCCTTCCACTAATTCGATCCCCATAGTCGGCATTTCAAAAAGATATTCAAATTCAAATTGAGTATCGACTCGAATGTCGCATGTGTACAGATGTGGTTACCTCAATAGAGGCCTCTTCTGCTGCTCTATTTGTATACGGCGTCCGAGGAGCAACTTGCCACGAAACACCACTGCGCATCTCCTCGTTATAGTCAACGAACCATATAGTACGCTGGTATTTTGTCTTCTGTGTATTCGGATTCGTCATATGATGCAGAATTTGGACCCCTCGCACAACTGTGTAGGTAAAAAGTGGCCTACCCTTGAAGCGCTAGGCCCTATTGATTACTTGTATCTGATGGATTGCCTAAACCAATGGGCCAGATACGTCTAGGTACCTCAATGGCCGTACCAGCTATTCCATGCGGGAAGATTGGCATGAATGAAGGCTCGAACAATAGGATAATCAAGGAAATATTCATAATGTTTCCCTGGTCATTCCATTATACTAAATATTCGTGGACGATATTGAAGTGTTGAGTGTTGAAGGACAAAAGGGTTGGCCAGTTTATTCATACGACGCCCTACTCTGTAGGTACTAGGCAAATATTGGGTACTGGGCACAATTTGTGGGCGAGACAGCAAAGAAGTACGCTTCCTTCTGGACAGATACATATATGTGTAGCTTACTCTTTTTATTCAAATTGAGGGAAACGGAGAGTGACGGCTAAAGGCCCAAGAGGATGATTAATTGATGTATATAAGTAATCTGACGTAGGCAGGTGCTGATTTATTACTACTACATACTAACCTAACTGTGATTTGAAGGAAGCATGAGGCTGAAAGTGGTCTGAACACGTTTCGTGTCCTCAAGCCCAGGACCCAGTAAAATTATTGTACCGCGCCTTTAGTTGCCAGATATCAGGTACTGACTGACTGAGTGTCTTCAACCTCACCCGTCCCGTTCTACTTACAAGTTGGAAGCGCCATCCATTAATTAGTCGCACACTCTGCGCATATAACCTAGACCGGCCAATTCAATTGTAAATTTCTAGTCTCTTGCAATTTAGCCACAGATTCGAAATGGCGGACGAAGAGCAGCAACAGCCGCAGCAGGAGCAGCCGCAACCTCCGTCTGGGGAGGAAGGCGAGCAGCAAGTCGAGCAGCAAGGCCAACAACAGCAAGGCCCCCAGCCCGGCCAGCCAGGCACCATTACCTTCCAATTCCCGCCCGGTGTCCAGCCCACGCCCGAACAGATCGAGATGATGAAGCAGAAGCTCGCTGCCGACGCCGAGGCGGCCGGCATGACTATCCCCGAGTTCCTCGAGGAGATCAAGAAGCAGCGACAGGCCCAGATGGAGGCCATGCAGCGACAGCAACAGATGCAGGCCCAGCAGCAGCAACAAGGCGGCCCGCAACAAGGACAACCGCAGCCTATTCAGCCCGGTCCTCCGAACCCCGTCGCCATCGCCATGGCCAATTTCCTGCGAGGCCAGACTCTGAAGCCCAGAACCTGCATCTTCAACGGCCAGCGCAAGGACATGTTCAGAGGTGAGTTGGCCTTGAGTGTCCAGTCGCAGTAAAATTCTGAGACATGCCATACTAATACTCTCAACAGTAAAACGTGCCCTCCGAGCCCTGCAGTCCCCTGCCTATGAGAAGGCGCGCAAGAAGAACCCCGCGCTGCCCGAAATCACGGACCGTGCCAGCCTCGAGAATGCCTTCAAGCTTCTGCCCATGTCGATGTTGGCGCTGCGAGTGAGCAAGATCGACCCCCACGAAGGTCACGACCATGCACCCAAGAAGGGCAAGCGCGTCAAGGGTCTCTGGACCGTCAAGATCGAGCAGCAGCAAGAGGCCCACGACGACATGTACTACATCTGGTTCTACGAAGGTAGCCAGCTTATGCGAAAAGTCTATGCCGGCCTGGCCCTCGTCGTCATCTTCACTCTGGTGCTGTACCCCCTTTGGCCCCTCGTTCTGCGACAGGGTGTCTACTATCTTAGTTGGGGCTTCCTGTGCCTCCTAGGATTGTTCTTCGCTATGGCCATCTTCCGCGTTATCCTCTTCTGCATCACCTACTTCACCAACTCTCCCGGCCTTTGGCTGTTCCCCAACCTTTGGGAAGATGTTTCGTTCATGGACAGTTTCCGACCCGTCTGGGGATGGCATGAGGTAAGTTGGCGCACCCGGATACCCGATTTCATTGTGTCAAATACGCTAACTATTCACATAGACTGTCAAGCAGAAGAAGAAGAAGTCGAAGTCTTCCAAGGGCATGAGTCACGAATCGGCCGCTGGTTTCGCTGGCTCTACCGGGCATGCCGCTCCCGCTACGGCTACTACGACCGGCACCGACACTCAGATCCAAACTGCACCCCAGCAGCGGGCATATGCGGCACCTCAGGTGGAGGAGCTGGGCGACGACGAGTAAAAGCAAATAGGGAGAAAAGTAAGATGCACGGCACGGCGTTTACGGAGTTAGAGAGAGTAGTCTACTTCGGACTGCTCTGGGGGTATTTTCTAGGCAGAGCGCAATACGATTGCGCACGTAGTTACCTATGTACCAGTATGGCTATGCGTTGTGATATGATGGCATTGATATTGAACATTATCATTATGTGTCTATCTCTACATTTTGGTTGGGGCCAGTACGGTAGTTCCTCCGCTGCCGCCGCCCTCATGTAAAACCAATGAACTATTTCTAGACTTCGGAGCTAGCAGTACGCTCGTAGTAATGCAGAGCCCCTGGAGTCCGGGCGCAGTTGGTCACTCGTCCTCCGGTGATGTTGGCGTCGACGGCGAGGCCCTGCTGGCGCTGCACGCGGCCGTAGACGTGGTAGTAGTACCACACCTCGTTGATGACGGTGTAGCCGGCGTCGGTGCTGCCCTTGCCGGCCTCCGTGGCGTTATACTTGGGGCCCGAGCAGCCGATGTAAGGGATGGCGCCGAACCCCTGGGTGAGGGGCCCCGTAAAGTCGGTGAGGGAGAAGGTGGTGGCGTTGGACGGGCGGACGCCGTTGGCCTCGAGCCAGGACCAGGTCGGCAGCTTCCGGTGGAAGGCGGCCGCCGTCTCGAAGAAGTCGGCGACCTCCTCGTGCTCCTGGTACTTGGGGCCGTAGCACTCGACGTCGAAGGTGCTGTAGCACGTCGCGTGCTTGCTGAACTCGTGGCCCCAGAAGTCGCCGTTGAGCCACCCCGGCTGTGCCACCCAGTGCTTGGTCATCCAGGCCAGCAGGTCCAGCTTGCCCAGCGGCTCCAGGAAGGTCCCGATGTTGGCGCCCGTCCAGGCGGGGACCGGCGTCCCCTCGGGCGTGCCGGTGGTGGTGTTGGGCGCCGGGAGGGGGTCGTATTGCCGCGTCAAGTCGCAGTACTGCGTGTAGGACCCGTTGCAGAAATCGGGCCAGAGACCTAAACGTGCACATTGTCAGTATACTGCGTTTCTAGATGGATATGGCTCCGGGTGGCGCAAGATCATTGGAGCGCAATTACCGTGAAGGGTCCAGGCGTCCTTGGGCAGCACCTGCCCCTGCGCCTCGAAGCCCGTGTAGGTGTTCCAGAACTGCGTCGCCAGCACCAGACCGCCGAAGGTCTCGGTGCAGCACGTGTCGACGGCGCTCGGGTCCGACGCCCCCGCGGAACACGACAGCACGGGGTCGCCGAGGGAGCACGTGTGGTTCAGGTTGCTCATGCCCGGGTAGAGGCCGGCAACCGCCTGCTGCGCGAACAGCAGCGGCGCAAAGGCGGCGATGTGGCGACGAGTGTTGGCCATGATTGTTCGGCTGGGTTGGCTAGCTTCTACCGGTGCGTGCAAGATTGGCTGAACAGACGAGGTTGTCGCTGGTGCGAGCAAGAGCAGACGGAACTAGGCTTGGGAGAGAAGGTGAGAGAGCGTGCTATCAAAGGCGGGACTCGGAGGGCGATCTTTTTATACTATATATATGGCTATATATCCTACGCATCGACGAACAGACAAATCCTTGTACTAGGGCTGCGCCGCTGGCAACAAGGGTGCAGCTATATCCTTCTAGATGCAGGAAGAGCTGAACAAACAGTTGGCCTGTGATGTCAGCATATACGGATGGTCTGAGCCGTATCCTGTCTGAGAATCTTTTTCTTTTCCCAGATTCAAACTCAGCTGAGAGCTGAGGGCTGAGAGATCAAGCGAACGGGTAGGTAGGTAAGCATGGAGCATCATCAATCACCCACCTGCTTTATCTCTGTGCTATGAGAGGTCAATTGGAAGAATTGGAAGACAGCGCTAGGGTCCCAAGGTCGTCCCCGGTAGCAGTAGCGGCGGGGGGACATGCCGTGGGTGGGCCCCGACTACTCTTCCTTAGGAAGCTCCTTTCGACACTTTTTCTCTTGATCAAGCCTGCTTGCTGGGCACAGCGATACACGTCGGTCTGTAGGTTATGCGGTATGCGTTTTGCTGGCCAGCCAAGCCGACCTAGCCGACGGACATCGGTATCGTCTTTCCCCCTTTGCTTTGCCTTTGGCAAATTGTGGTGTATACATGTGCTGGACAAATCAGGCTTCGGTGAACCGACTGTTGGTTTTGAGATGCATTCTTTGACAGCCAAGCCCACGTGCTCACGCACTCATAGGTAGGTAGATCTCCCCGGAGATTACTGCGCCTAAGGTGTGCATCCCGGTCTGGCCCAATGAAGCGAGGTGAATGAGTTGCCAATTTCCAGGCACACCAGGATGGGATGAACTCCGAAGAAGAGTTGCATTTGGAAGTATCTTGGATACCCCGGAAATAAAAGTGCTAGCCGTGTACAATATTACAACCAGGACCCGACAAAAACTAGGTTTCGTATACCTATCGCCTATCCGTACATATTACATGCTCCTATAAGCCGGTGGCTAGCCAACTCAACCCAACGTTGCGCCATCATTAAGGCTCTGTTCAAGATCGCAACTTTGCAGCTGCTGGGTTTCTCGTTATGGGATATATCCAGACTTAAGAACACCTGTGTAAGTCCTGTCATAAACGTGTATAATAAAACGGGCTTTATTTGCTTCCTGTCCCCATTCTCTTTAACATCAAGGCTGGAAAGCGCTGCTCTCCGCCGATGTGTATTGCATCATGCTGCCGCTGTTGGATGCCCCGGAGTGTGCTGTGCTCGCTGTCGGTGCCGGGCTGTTCCAGGAAACAGCCCCGAACCCGGGATATGCCAACTGATTGACAAGACTGATCCCCGTGTTTGTTGCTATATCGCCTCCGCCACCGCCGTCCGTGTTCCCCTGTCTCGATTCGCCACGCAGTATATATGCTGCGCCTTGGTGTGCCCGTCCGGAATGGGCGAACATAGCAATATCGCAGAGGCGCTCGATCAGTCGCCACGACGGCACGTCTTGCATTGCCATGTCGCTGCCAAGGTGTCGGCGAAAGATCAGGTCGACTTGCTTCCAGGCACGTTCGGCTTCGGTCGTTTTGGGTAATTCCGCCAGGCTGTGGAGGAGTCGCGCGATCCCTATATTGTCGGCTGTAAGTAGAGACATCGAAAGAGTTTGAACCAGACAAGGCACTGGATGGCCGTTTTGGTGGTGTAATTGCTTACCGTGGAACGGTGGCGGCCACTTGAAGATCCAATGCCAGTTGTGGTGTCGAGCAATGGCTTCGGTACGTTCAAGATCTTCAAAAAGGTCAAGTTGGGTAGTCAGGATGCTGTTACGAGGAAACTGGGTTAATAACCTATTCTCACCCCTCGGGAATGTATGCCTTACCGTGTATGTAGGTCGTCTGACATTTCTGACTGAGCCCTGTTTTTCACTGCCGTGACTTCTACATTTATCCGTAGACATCGGTGATAAAAGCTGTAATATCCGATAATGACAGCCTGCATGGGACTTTGCACATTCATATGATCGATGTATTTCTTCCGTATGGCGTTATCGCATTCGGTAATGATGGAAACGAGCCGCTCCGGCTCCGTCATGCGAAACAGCCTGCCTACTTCTCGACTCATGTAGTAGAGCTCTCGGCGTATATTGGCAAACGCCATGTCAGTGAATCCATCAGCATCCGCAGGTACTTGTTCAGGCTTCATGAACCTATGAGGTGGCCACTGGCTATCGTTGGCGTTCACTGGCCTTGGGACCCATGGTAGGGTGTCGAAGAGGGACTCGGCACCTTCAGAGTTATATATCGGCTGGTCCATAACCAGGAAGTATGTCCACAGCCTGCGCCTCATCTCGGCAACCCATGGAGTGAAGAGATGCGAAGAGGGGTCTTTGTGAAGACCCAGCCGCATGCCAATTCTTGTTGCGGTTCCCAAAAAGGAGGTTGCCTTCTCCGCCTGTCCAGTATGGAAGAGGAACGTCTACGGATGTAGGTTAGATGAGACCATGCCACTAGCAAAAAGGGCCATATTATGACAAGCATCTCAATCAGTGTTGGGATCAACGAGAGACATACTATATAGTGCAAGAGAGCCATAAACATAAACATGTTCCTTGTTCGCAAGAAGTTGGCGCGATTCATGGCAAGCTCTGTCGCAAACTGGAAATGAGAAAGGAGATGCTCTCTAGGTCTACCGAAGAGCTGCTGAACCTGTTCATCCGACATTGCAGCAACTGTGATGGCGTGGACGGAGAATATGAGTGTTTCTATCTCTTTTGGCATAGTGCTCTTTCCTATCCGAAAATTTGAGACCTCGTTCATGTAGGCCCGATAGTGCGTGGCTCGTATCCATGGATCGACGGCTTTATAAAACCATTCATGAAGAGCATCTTGCTTATCTACGGGTAGATGAAGCGCCGTCAAGCTCTCGGTCAATATCGGCGGTATACTCTGTGCCGAAAACGGCCAGTTGTTGTTCATCTTATCGTCGTACGGCCATCTCAGCAGGTCACGCGGTTCATCCACGAACTCTTCCAGATTCAGCCAGAAGTTTGGGTGCATGTAGTAGCAGTTGTTGGGTTCGGTCAGCTGCACGCCTTGGTCTTCAGACTCGACAGTCGAGTTGCTTTCTGGGCTCCAGTCTTGGATTACCGCTTCGGTGGAGGACAGGCGGGAGTCCCTCCCAGTAGAAGAGCCACCGGCGAAGTTCATCCCCTGGACCAAGCGCTCCAGTCGCTCCAGGCGGTCCTGCATCCTCTGCTGGGTCTCGACAGTGAAGACGCCACTTTCGGGCGGCCCCTCATAGACACATGTTTCGCCATGGCGGCTGCAGTTCAGGCACGAAGGCCTGCCCTTGTCGCAACGCACCTGCGAGATGTTAGATGCCCGAGCGTCTTATCATTTGAATGTCAGCTAGATGCTGTTGGCAATGAATTCTTTACATACTTTTCGCCTTCGGCACCCGTTGCAGGGCTTGTTGTTGGCGGAAGACGCATCATAGCCCAACGAGTTGGATATACTGGAGGGGGCGGGTGGAGGAGGAGGGCCGGGCCGGGCCCGACCTAGAGGATATTCGGGATCCATCTGCTGAGTAACAGACGACAGGAGTAGAGTATGGTCTCCAATGGTCATCAGAAGGGGCCCGTCTTAATTCATGACAATGCATCCCGTCTTAGCCAACACGGTCCATCAAGAGGCAGCGGATTGCACGGGGATAGATGTGCAGCACTTGTTACACATGCGCAGTCATTTCAATGTAACAGTACTAGCGAATGAATGGTAAGTCGTGTCGTCGGTACCCATGAACGGGTAAGATGTATCTTGCGAGGTTTGAAAACCTCAGTCTAATTCTCCTCAGCGACCCGGGCGGCCGAGTGTCGTGCCCGGATTTCTGACGTAAGGGAATGGTCAAAGAATATACCTGAGAAACGGGCAATGTTGGGTGTCAGAAGCGAGTTTCGTCTGATCATGGCTATGTTGTCCCTCAGATTCGCACCTACCTGCCCTCGTAATATTGGACAAGGGCCCGGTTTGGCCAAATTCCGGACCCCACATGTAAGTAAGAAGTCCTCCACCAAATAGCCCAAATTGCATTCGTACTTATTAACCCAGCAAAGGCAAAGAAAGGCACGTTGCATCGTGGCAATCATCAGACTCAGTACCACATGGCGAGCGGCATGTGAGTGCAGTCTGACAAAATTCCTCCGAGTACTCCTTTACCGCTTCTAGACGCCATAACTTGTCGGCTAGTTCCCAGGCACTGACTGTATTGTACGATACAGTCGTCATTCGTGCATTCAATACTTCTCACTTCTCAATGAACGGAATGGGGGTATCTCCACAGTATGTAGGTGACCACACTCGCCTAACCTAAAGTCCCGAAGATTTGGTCACATACAACAGGCATACGTTGTAAGCGAACAAGGCTCGTAAGGTTATGTATGCTGACATCCTCGACAGACAACTTGTTAACGTATCGCTCCGTGTGAGAGGCATAAACCCACCAAGTTCAATCAGTTGGCTGGAATTTGAACATATCATGGATTATGTTGGTTGGCACTGCTTATAATATAGTAGTACCTCGTTGGCTCCTATCTTATCGCATTCCCATTCTCTAATGCTTACCTATGGCTAGGGTAACATCATTGGCACGGCCCTGTAATCATTTTTCGATTTCTCATTCTTCGAGTCCGATATTTTCTTGACTTTGCCCAACTTAAGCTTCTCAAGGAAACTCGCCCTTGACCTCCAGAAAACCTTCGTCCACTTCTTAACCCCAAGCAGATGTCGACTTAGCCTTAGTACTTGCTTATCTTTGAAACTGTGGCCTCCTGATTCTGGCTCAGACGGGGCCATTGGTGCAGTACTGATGGGTAGATCTGAAATCGGGGGAGTCCAAGGACTAGGTGGCATGGGCGGTGGCTCTTCCACGTCGCCCGAGATACCATCATTTGAACTCGGTGCCGGTGTGATAGCAGATGAGTCATCGCTGTATTCTTGAGGTTTCTTCACGGCTGAAGGCCCTTCCATAGGATCGGGGTCTTGTCCAGTAACACCATCGTTGGAATTCGAGGGACCCCACGAGGGATTGAAGCGAGTGTCGCAGAATTTTTCAATGCTTGATAAAGAGCTCAGGGTTAGGTGCCCACGAGTGGCCGAATGGTCCAATTGGGAATGGTCACTAGAGGTTGAAAATCTCCCCTCCGATGGATATTTTGATGACGCACTGGGAGCTGGAGAATGCTCCGAGGCAACCGTGGCGGGTGCCGTTGCACAAGCCTCTGGTTTATGTTGTTGTTCCGCACCCTGCTCAGGTTTAGAGATTGTCGCCGGAGTTGTTTGTTGTAGCTTCTCAACATTTTGTACATTCTCCTTTCGGCTTGTCAGTACGTTTCGTAGGGAGCGCGAAGCAGCAGAAACCCTAGCGCTTGGCGGGAGGTTCTCTTTGTTCTCCTAGAGACCTGAGAAAGTTGCTGAAAGGTTCCCACGACGTCGCGCTGATCTGGCTGGCGTCGATGCTTCTTGCTGGCTTTCTTGCTGGCTTTCTTCAGGCAGGTTTGGGCGGCGCAAGGCCATGCTTGGCAAAGATAAGGTGAAGGATGCCATCGTGATTAGATATTGTACAAGTTGGGGCAAAAGAAGGTCGGTATCAATGCCGGTTTTTTTGTGATGATGCTGGGTTGGGTGCTGCTTGATCCGATGTCAATATCTGAAGGTTTGTAGTTCCGTGTCCCATAGTCAAGTAGTAATCGCATTTAACCACAAGTGTAAAGTGTTGTGCGGTCATGGAAGCGACTCTCTGGACATCTTCGGGGTTTCCAGTCGAACAGTGGAATAGCTGGTGTAAGTAGTAAAACCCCAAGCAATATATGGGAAGCTGGCAAGCCCTTTTCGTTGTTCATTATTGATATCTGCGCCAGCTCTTTTACTAGATTCTATGGCGTTTATGTTTGGGAATCAAAATACTCCCAATATATATGTATGGCATGCGGGCATTTCTACCGTCCGCTAACTGCTCTGAGACGAGAAGTCTCGGTGGCCCTAACTGACCATCACAATCCCAGCGCGATTGCTACCAGCAAAATACTAAGAGTTCACACGTTAGCTCACTTTGGTTGTTAATAATAGTTCCATAACGATGGCCCCAAGCTTTTCGAGATGGGGTCCCTTCTCAGACGGGTGCTGCCGAGAGACGCCAGCAACGCCATGAACCTGAACCAACGGTATGTAGTAGTAGCTGGAACGGAATTCCCTTACAGGGCTAAAAACAACCAATTAGAGATGGATCTGTGCTGAGTCCCGAACCCTTGCCCACGCCCAGACGCCCAGACGCCCCCTGCAAAATTCCCAGGTCCTAAAGGAAGAATTGACTAGCGGTGTCTCAGACTATGACATCACTGCTCCGGAGCTCTGTCATCTCTCGATCTCGCATCCCTCGCTGCGTCGCCTTGCGATGTCCTGCATTGACCCTCCCCCCCAAGCCACGTCGTCAAATGGCAGTGCTACTTAAATCGCACGATGATGAAATCCAGCGTTTCGTTTTCGGCGGACTTAACCAATCGGACCCGGTCAAGTGTATGATTTTCCCCCATTCCAGACTTCGGGGTCCCAACACAAAAGCGCTGGGGGGGTTGGGTCATATATCACTGATAGCACAAGACAAATCCTATACTTAAGCAACCTCCTCCACACACCATCTTGAATGCCATAGATTTCCAGTCCCCCTCCATAAGTATAACCAATTACTACCCAATCGGCAGCGCAATCTTGAGGACATCCAATGCATTGACAGTTGCCATCTGCATCTGCCACGGAGCAAAACATCACCTTAGACCAAGATAAACGAATCACTCGAGAGCGATCAAGGGTACAACACCATCTAGACCATATAGTCGCATTTAACCAGGTCTGTGGCATGCGTCCCAGCTTTTGATAAGCCGGCTACATTTGACTTACACCCAACGCGCGCGGCACACGACCAAGGTCTCATGTGTAACACGACAAATCACAAACCCAATCCAACCAAGTACATATACCTAGATAATACACAAACAAGGCAATGCCGAAACTCCCCATCGACCCGCGGGATCTGCTGCCCTCCCGCGCCGACCCCGAGCACAGGTCCCGCCGCAAGGAACTGGAGAAGCAGCACGGTTACGGTTACACGGAGCCCCTAATCCTGGCGGCGATCGGCATTGGCCTTGTCTGGAACATCGACAACCAAGTACGAAAGCACGAGGAGCGGAAGGACGAGGCGGAAAAGGCCGCGGAAGAACGTCGCGAACGTAAGCGCCAACGGGAGCTGGACCAGTACGGCTTGGGTAGAGGCGGAAACGGTGGCGGCACCCGGTCCGGTTCGAGGTACGATGATTCACCGCCACGCCAACGAAACAGGAGTCGCGACCGACGTCGCGGTGGTGGTGGTGGTGGTGGTGGTGGCGATTGGGACGACAGGAGAAGAGGGCGGGATGGCGGTAGTGACAGTCGAAGCCGCCCCCGCCCCCGCGATTCCAGTCGATACGCTGGTGGGAGGCCTGATGACGTCCGTGACGACCCCCGCGCGCTCGACTACCGATATGAGGAATATCGCGGGTTCCGCGATGACTACAAGGACTTCCGGAACGATTATCGATATGAAGACCGGCGGGCCGGCAGCGCCCGCCGCAGCAGCAGACGGGACTCCTTTTGATTGAATGTATGATCGGTTTGGGAGCGCAGCATCATGGATAGGAGTTTTAGCAATGGATACGTCATGATTTTGAGAGTTGGTTTAAAATAATCATGGATATGAATATACGAGACCAATGCATCAAGCGGGCATACATGGGCATGCATAATGGGACATGATAACTAGAAATGCGGTCATTGTTACTACATTATTTGAGTTGTATACTTAACACACATCGACACACGTTGATATCACGATTTACGAGAATACATTGAGTCCTTAGATTACGATTCTTTCCATTTCATGTGTCTCGTTGATCTGAGTCTACATATCTAGTCTGAGGCAAGTCTTTTGCTTAGTTTAGCAACGTTGTTTCGGCAGCTGCCACCAGGATCTCAAAGTGCTTCTTGACGTGCACCTCCTCGACAAAAGGCGTGGCAGGGCAGTGGCGCACGGCAAACGAGCCGCCGACGACGGTGCTGGACAGGAAGATCTTGCCCTCGGCGATGATTTTGTCGTAGTACTTCTTGGTAAGGGCGTTCTGTTCATCGACCGTGATGGCGGCGCTGTCGTGGCCCTTGAGCCTGAACACGGTCAGGGCGAAGCGGGGACCCGTGACAATCTCGAAGAGGTCCTCCCGTGTCTTCATGAGCTCGGCGAACTTTTCGCCCAGCCCCACGTGCTTGCGGATGTGGGCCTGCAGGCCCTTGATGCCGTAGCTGCGGATGACGAACCAGACTTTCAGGCTGCGGAAGCGTCGGCCGAAGGGGATCTGCCAGTCGCGGTAGTCGGTTACGAGCCCCGAGGAGGTGTAAGAGTTGTCCAGGATGGCCAGGTTCACGCTCAGGGCCTGGATGAGCCAGGAGCGGTCACGCACCCAGAGGCAGCTGCAGTCGAAGTTGGTCAACAACCATTTGTGCAGATTAGTGTTGAAGCTGTGGAACTTGGACAACTGCTTGGTCAAGTGCTGGTACTCGGGGCATACGAGCGCTACACCCGCGTAGGCGGCGTCGACGTGGACCCAGATCTCACCGTGCCCCTCGGGTGCTGGTTCGGAGAGCACCTCAGTGATAGAGTCAAGGTCGTCGATCGAGCATGTATCGGTGGTGCCTATCGTCGCCGTGAGAAAGAAGGGTTCGAGGCCTTTAGCCCAGAGGGCTTGGATGGTGGCCCGCAGGCTCTCGCCCGTGAGTCGGTAGTTGTCCTTAGCATGCACTGGGATCGTACGGAAGCGGACGCCGGCAATCATGGCCGCCTTCTTGGTGGCACTGTGGGTGGCCGCACTACCCAAGGCGACGAGCTTGCCGCGCCTCTCGGCCATGGCATCCTCCTGCTCTTCGCCGGTGAGCCCTTTGGTGGCTTCCCGGAGATACTTGTCTCGAGCAGCGACTAAGACGGTCGCGATGGCTTCAGACGCAGTACCGTGGATGACTCCACCGCCGTGCGTGGGGCCGGTCGACATGTAGCAGTCGGGCAGACCAAAGGCCTTGGCGAGCCAGTCCATGACAATGGTTTCGAGTTCAGTTACAGCGGGTGAGCATATCCAGTTGAACGCCGCCCCCGTGAAGGCAGTTGAGTACATCTCTCCCAGCATGGCGGGAAAACTTGACGAAGAGGGGAACCAGGCAAGAAAGTTGGGGGACTGCCTGTTGAGCTGTCAGCCAGGAAGGTCACAATGGGAGACTCGTAGGATAATCTTACCAATGCGTCAGTCCGGGGACGATCTTGTCCTCGATATCCTTCTGGATATCAGCCCAGGCCTCGCCATTCTCGGGGGCATGGTCGGGGAGAAGTTTTCTTAGATAGCCAGGCTCAACGTCGGAAACGACCTTTCGCTCCTCGATTGTGTCATAATACTTGACAACTAGTATCGGTTAGCTCTGATGTTTGACGAAATATCTTCCAGTATCAAAATATAAAGGGGAAAGCCTACTTTGATCTATCGAGGAGATGGCGGCTTCTCTGAATTCTTTGGAGTCCATGATGTTCGTACGTATGTCTGAGTGGCTCTTTCCAAGTACTGATGCAGGCGAGTACGAAGCCGGACTGATCTTTATACACCTGTATCGGAAGGGAATATAGGCTTGTTATGTTGAGCTGTCATTTGGTGGATGAAAGCTTCACGTCACGCCAATGGGCCAAGCGAATAGATCGAAAGGCGCAAGATTGTCAATTAAATGTCAAGTCTGGCAGGACACCTACGGAAAACTAAAGCGGGGAAACACTATCGAGGCACAGCAACCTGGCATGGAATTGTATGGCTAGATCATGCCATTGCCTATATTCGTCCTGGTCAAGTCCGCGAGTATCATCTAACAGAATGAAGCGGCCTTTTGAAATCAGACTTTGCCAGGATAGCCCTACGAGTATGCAGCCATTGAGATGGGATGTATGAGGCTGCGGCGGCTCCATGGCGCCTAACGTTGGTGAAGAATTGTATCTGCAACAATGATTGAGGATGCTCTTCTCGTTACCTGCCTTGAGAAATGACCGAAGCAAGCATGTAGCCTGGGTAGATCTCAACTGAATCGTGACCAGTGGGTTCTGATTCTGGGACTGATTCTGGGACTGCTTCTGGGACTGCTTCTGGGACTGCTTCAAGTGATCAATATGAGCACAGGCGAAAAAACTACCCCCACCATCCATGCCCCTCGATGAGTCGACCGTGGGGTACCTGACCCGAAGCCGGTACCGGGGATCGGGTAGGTGATAGGTACTTCCAAAGAAGTATCTGCTAATTGAAAGCAAGACTGCTGGAACGCGGGCCAGTGATAAGAAATTTGACCCTAGCAGCGCACCGGAACTACACAATATTCCGGCGGGGCAATGCTGATTGTCCCGCATTGAGTCACTTGCGACTCGCACAATTTCTTGGGTCAGATTGGGTTGTGTGTTCGCAGAGTAAACAGTCTCTCCTCATACCTCTGTCTCACTACCGCAAACATGGCTGATTCAAGCGCAAACGCTGCTGCTCCGGCTGCCCCTGCAGTCGATCAGGTCGCTGCTGATGTCGGCAAGCTCCACCTCGACGAGGTCACCGGCGAGATGATTTCCAAGAGCGAACTCAAGAAGCGCCAGAAGAAGCGTGAGAAGGAGGCTCAGAAGGAGGAGAAGCAAAAGACACAACCTGCCCAGGCACAGAAGAAGAAGGAGGGCGCCGTTGACGAGAGCCAGCTCACCCCCAACCAGTACTTCGAGATCCGATCCAGGCGGGTCAATGAGCTTCACGCTCAGGGCAAGGCCTACCCCCACAAGTTCCACGTCGACTACGATATCCGCAAGTTCGCCGAGGAGTTCAAGCACCTCAAGAACGGTGAATCCGACAAGACTAAGACCGTCTCGCTCGCTGGCCGAATTTATGTCAAGCGATCCTCCGGCGCCAAGCTGGTCTTTTACGACCTTCGATCCGAGGGTACCAGACTCCAAGTTCTTGCCCAAGCCCAAGAGTCCGACCCCAACGCGCCCGAATTCGAGGCTCAGCATGCCGACTTGCGCCGCGGTGATATCATTGGTGTTCGCGGTTTCGCGACCCGAACAAGCCCCAAGAGCAAGGCCAGCGAGGGCGAATACTCGGGAGAGCTGTCCATTGGTGCGATCGAGGTGACTCTGCTGGCGCCTTGCCTGCACCAGATCCCCGATGACCACTATGGCTTCAAGAACCCCGAGCAGCGTTTCCGCCAGCGATACCTCGATCTCATGATGAACGACAAGGCGCGCAACGTTTTCCTTACCAGGGCCAAGGTGGACTCCTACATCCGACGGTGGTTCGACGATCGCGACTTCATTGCTGTGCAAACACCAATGCTGAACGCCATTGCCGGAGGTGCTACCGCGAAGCCCTTCATCACTCACCACAACGATTTGAACATGGACATGTTCTTGCGTATTGCCCCGGAGCTGTACTTGAAGCAGCTGGTTGTCGGTGGTCTCAACCGTGTCTACGAGATGGGCCGCCAGTTCAGAAACGAGAGCATGGATCTTACACACAACCCCGAGTTCACCACTCTGGAGTTCTATATGGCCTATGCCGACGTGTACGACCTTATGGACATGACCGAAGAGCTTGTGTCCGGCCTCGTCAAGCACCTCCACGGCTCATACGAGACAACCTTCCACAAGCAGGACGGAACTGAGTACAAGGTAAACTGGGCCGCCCCGTGGCGACGAATTGAGATGATCCCCGCTCTTGAGGAGAAGACGGGCGAGAAGTTCCCGGCTGGCGATCAGATGCACACCGCGGAGACGGGAGAGTTCTTGAAGAAGGTGCTCGCCAAGATGGGCGTGGAGTGCTCGCCGCCCCTTACCAACGCGAGGATGCTCGACACCCTGGTCGGTGAGTTCTTGGAGAGCCAATGCATCAACCCAACTTTCATCAAGGGACACCCTCAGATGATGTCGCCCCTGGCCAAGAGCGATCGTGCCATCCCGGGTCTCTGTGAGCGTTTCGAGGCATTCGTCTGCACCAAGGAGATTGTCAACGCATACACCGAGTTGAACGTTGCCACTGAGCAGCGCCTCCGATTCGAGGAACAAGCACACCAGAAGGACCAAGGTGACGACGAGGCGCAAATGGTCGACGAGACGTTCTGCCGAGCTCTCGAGCACGGCCTGCCGCCGACTGGTGGCTGGGGTATGGGTATCGACCGAATGATCAGTGAGTTGACCTTTAGACGCCGTTTCATGCCGTAATACTAACGATTTTCACAGTGTTCTTGACGGACAACTACTCTATTCGCGAGGTTCTGGCTTTCCCTACCATGAAGCCGGAATAAGCGGGTGTATTGTGCTCGTATACCGACGAACTACGACATGACTATTGATTGCTTTACTGCAATACGAGTAGACGAAGGACGGAGGCGTTTTGAGAAAAGAGGACCACAATGCCGTTCAAGCCGCGACCCATTGCCACTGTAGTGCAGGGTCTGTGTGAGCATCAACCACGCTCTGAAAGGGTAACTGAGCCCAGTTCAGCAGATCAGGGAGATATCAACATTGATATGAGGAATAGAACAAAACCAGGAGTGCACAAACCATCGAACCATTACATCCGGGTTTACATGCAACCGTAGCGTAGGAACTGTAGCGTAGGCGAAGTAAAAGCTCCGAATCCTCGCGTGTCATTGTGGAGGGAGTTGGATGGATTCAGACGAACACAGTACGCGTAGGGACCGGCTGGTTGGTCACGGTCCAGCACCAGGCACCCCTTGACCGTCGCACGAGGTTTTCGAGAATGTCTTTCCCACCAAATCCCGAGTCTTGCTTGACACGATAACCACTCACTCCTAACTAAAGGGGGAGAGGCAGCTCGTGGTCCCCCCACACACAAACAACCCCGCCCCGCCATGTACGTACAGTATAAGGTTCATGCAGCACAACACCGCTAGCGAGCAAATTCTGCATCGTGTCCACAGCCACCAACATCCACAATATAACACCTCATACACCACCAAATCTTCAACAATCACCAGCTTCGCTGGCGATCTCCTTCATTGGTCAGGTGGTGTAGTTGGTTATCACGTCAGTCTAACACACTGAAGGTCCTGGGATCGAGCCCCAGCCCGATCATATGTATCTGAACTCCTTCGAGGAGTTCCCCTTTTTGCTTTTCAGTAGATTTTCTACGTCCTGGAAAGTTATTGAAAGTCAAGATAACTTTGGTTCCCTGTGCACTTTTTGCCAGTCGGTTTATGTTAGTTGGACATGTTGAAGGTCCTAGGATCATGCCCCAGCCGAATCGTGTATATCTGAAGTCCTTTGAGGAGTCCCCCTTTTTGCCTTTTGGTTGGGCCTCTTCTCTATGAGACGTAGAGATATTGGACTTCAGGATAGCTCTAATTCCTTGTGCATTTAATTACACCATCTGACCGGTTGTACAGGATGAACAACTGTTGATCCTCTTGCTTAGATGTCCAAAAAGAAATCTCGTCACTGACCTTAATATACCTAGGGAGGTTTATGAGAACTGGAGGAGTGAGTGGGTCGTTTAGCGGCTGATTCCCCCAATCAAATCAACTTTTCATTAGGTAATCAATCCTTTAAGACGACTAACATCGTTCATACTGTATTTGGAAATTTGCTGCCTGTCACAATACTTGCATTACATCTCCATATATACATTGCGTGTTCCATATTCCCTATTCCATCGTCTACAGCTCAACCTCCCTTCTTTTGGCATGACCAGAGCTTGATTGGTTAGTGTGATGTACGCCTACGTACCATCCTTGGCGGCTCAACACTTACCTTACATGTCTGTGCAAGGAGGCGTCACTATAGGAGCAACTCGGGACATCATATCGCTCCAAATGGTAATATACTGCAATTTTGTGATATCTGAAAGATCCATGCGTTGCGGATTTCCATTATATTGCATGGCTTTTAGGCGGCAAGGGTGTCTGTGATCGCTGTGAGTCCTTCATACAGAACCTGATTGTGATGAACCCTTCCCGGTGCCTTGGGCAATGGGATGTTGATGGTTCTTGGCTATCTGACTTACAAATGGCTTTCCAGATATTTATAGCCATATAAGTAAATACAAGAAGTCACAGATCGGGTTGTTTTCATGCTGGTCGTCTTCCGCTCTGTCTTTGGCACTTTCAGCTTATTATCTCTGATGGAGGCTGTAGTCCGGATCATGTTCCAGGAAAGGCTCCTTCTACTTCGAAAGTAGTTCAGCACAGTATCCATTCCAGTCCAGATGCTTTCGGTCCATTAATCGTCTTGTCATATAGCTTGTGAATATCTCAAGCTGTATTCAAAGAAAAACTGCATGTGTAGGTGTGATTGATGCACGCAGATATGTTGTTCTAGGGACTTCACTCATGGGGTTCTAGACTGACGAAAGCTTTAGTTGTGTAGACTAATGATGCTTACTTGTTCAGGGTGGTTCATCAAATGTATTCAGAAGATCTCTTAACGGTATTTGGGTATGCCAGTGGTAATGACTGTCACGCTTCCTTCACGTTGAACACCACCTTCTTAACACTACCAGTTGGTTCTGCAATGATTTAGTGACCAGATCTTTATTCTTTCTCTTTTATTTTCCTGATTAAAAACAGCAATTTGAATAGCGGTTGAACATAATCATTGATTGTTTGCATTCTTCCTCTCTGATCGTTGGACCGGCGACGGCTTGCTCTATGCGACTCGTGTCGTTCCTGCTTGCCAAATTACAGCTCGAAGCCGGCCGATTGTGAACACGGGATTCCAGAACTCCATTGCGATCCAGATCTTTTACGCAAGCTCATCTACTTGTCAAGCTATTGGAGATTTGCTGCACAGCACAGCACACACCAGCTGTTTGCAACAACCTCGATATCGCCTTCTCGCGGTGGCCTCTCACTTCTGCACTAGTGGGCCCTCACCACTGGTCATCACCCACAGTCACTACCTCGACATTCTCTATTTTTCACTATTTTCCAAGAATCATCTTTTGTCAGTCTTTCTCTGCTGCCCTCTGCGAGAGGAGGCTATTCGATCGTCACCCCGACTCTGCACCCCGGATCCCACACCCATCCGTGTCACTCTTTCGCAGCCACCTTACTTTGACAACAGTCCATCACTTCTTGGGCATCTTCTCGGGCATCTTCACGCACGGGGTTTTTGTCTCTAACGTCGAAGTACCCCATACCATGTATCGGTGAGTGGACTGTACAATGGACAATATCGCAGCGCCAACGAAGGCGCAATCGGATGCCCCTGCAGCACCAACGCAGGCTTTGACATTTCGTGCAGCGCACCAACCCGGTCCAGGAAGAGATAGTCATGGGCGCGCTGGAAACCAAGGCAAGCAAACCGTCCAGGATGGATTTATTCTTGGCGGCCCAGCTGAGCCGTTTAACCCAGACTTCCGCATGCCTGAATTCCTCGATAACTACAGTCCACACTGGTACCAGGATGGCAAGGTGTTGCTTCCAGACGAAGAAGACAAGAATGACAAGGAGGACGACAATGGCCGAGACCAGAGTGCGGGGAGGGCCGCGATTCCGGCTCCAACTCCGACTCCTACGGCGTTGGGTCCGCTCCCCTGGAGTCGCCTCGACTACCGTCTGCAAGCAATTATCTTAGAGGTCCTCACGAGATTCTATGCTGGAGAGCTGTTCGCTTTCCAAACCGCTTGTGAGGCTTTGCATCTAGATCGCCACGAGGCAGATGAATTCATTTCCCGCCACATGGAGGAATGGAACAAACAGCTCAGCGGTCGACCTCTCTGCTCAGAGTTCTTTGCAAAAGGCGATGTGCATATGGCTTGCAAGCACATGGAGAGCCAGGGCATCCCCCAGGTGGCTATCGACGCCATGGTGCGCTATCAATCAAAAAACACAAGATGGCCATTGCCCATCACTACTGATGGGTTCTCATTACCAGTGGACCAATTCATGAGCGCAACGTTTCCTTCACCCACTCCATCCCAGACACAAAACTCGCCTCTTGACCAGGGCCAAAATCCCGACTCCCTTATCAATCTAGCACCCAAACTTAATGGCGTCTATCATTTCGCGCTTGTATCAGGCACGGAGGGTGATCCGTATGGTGTTCGATTTACTGAGATCATGATTCCACCCCAGACCTTGGTTGTTGGGCCTCGCAAGGCGTACACCCTCCATCACGGCGGACGGTGTTCCATCTACTATCCCGACTGGTGTCAAAACAACAAAAGTCTAAGGCTCAGCCGTTTCACCCTCGTCGAGGGGCGCCCGGAAAAAGTTGCTTTTCCTCCGCGACCTCCCGAGGGGACTATACATGGCGACTATGCTGCATACCGCGACAACGGCGCCCAAGGATACTATGCCGGCCCCGTTCCCTTTCGCGAACAGACAGATATCTTACTAGAAGATTTCAGCGGGGCACCGAATAACAACGGCTTTGCAATGAATATCGTGTTTCCCGCACAGAACGCAGATCCCTCAAATGGCACCCCGGAGACAGTCGGGGTCTGGGACCCTGCGAGCCTTTCATCTCGTGACCCCAACCCCGGCGTGACCTTGAATGAGGCTACCTCTCAAGCAATGCCTGAATTTGACCCTGAAAGAAAACGACAGCAAGCCTTGGATGCAATGGAAGCCGAGAACTTTGAGCTATGGAAAAATGTGAGGGCCCCAAAGCTTCGATGGAGCGCAGAGACAGAGACGAGAACCGTGGCACCAAAGGACCTTATCCTGCCGAAGAAGACACCGACCCTCTCCAAAGATATACCGGGAATCTCATCTGGCGAGCTAGCTAAGATGCCAATGGGCCCTGTCATGTCAACGAGCGCCTCCATCATCCGGAAGCCCGCAGACTACGAGCCATTTCTCACAATCCGACTGCCTGCTGGGTACTGGGTTTCCAGCCCTGATGGCCAACCCTTCACCTTCGACGACGACTTTGGCGCCCACCCAACATCAATACCGTGCAACCAGTGCGATCCTAGACGGATGTGCCACCACGTAAAGCAATTACATGGCGTAGGCGGCGTATACTCGTTTCATATACCTGTCGCTGGGCGCTATCTATCCATGCCGGTCCTTGCAGCGTCTTCGCGACTACCAGAGGCGGTGTTTGCCCGGCTCCTGCTCCCATCGCCTCTCGCCCTATACAGAGATGATGAACTCCTGCCGCACGCTACTGCTTGCGGCTACCATGAGCTCCGAAAAATGCGAAGAGTTCAAAGGCGCGACGGCGAGACTAGTGAGGTGAAGGTGACGGCGGACCTTGTCAATGAGGATGGCTGCTATATGATTCTCAATGACATGGCTCCCTACAAGACCCGCATTACGCGTGGTTCTGCAAAGGTGGCCGACGAGTCTTTATCCGAGTCTGATAACGCTTCTTCTGGAGAAGAGGAGGAAGGAGAGGAAGAAGATGATGATACGGCAGCGCAAATTGCCGCGCTAGAGTCCATGCCGCACCACATACAAAACACCATGCTCGAAGCGCACCGCGTCCTCGGGCCTTACCGTGAACAGTTGGAGGTCGAAGCAGAGGAAGAGCTAAAGGGGGAGATTCGAGCTGAAAAGCGCGAGCGCGCAAGAGAGAAGGCCATGGCCATAAAGGAAATACAAGAAGAGAAGAAGAGGAAGGGGATTCAAAAGAACGCCAATGCCAGCGAAACTCCGCACAAGAACGCACCAAACGCGCCTGCGCGCAACGGCACTGGACACAGCGCGCGATCGAGCGGGGTGGGAATAGGGGCAGCAACAGGCGTGGGATTGGGCCTCGTTCCCTTCAGCGACGAAATGCTACAGCGGCAGGTCGAGTCCTCGTCCAGCAGCAGCAGCGACGACGAGCGGACAGTAAGAAAAAAGCAAAAGCTCGCGGATCGACTCGAGCGCATTCCCGACGAGGACGAGGACGACAAAACGTTCCGTACCAAAACATCTGGCCGGCGGGTCACCAAGTCGGTAAAGGCTCAGCAGCAGGAGAAGCAGACACCTCTGCCAAAAGGGGCAGCGACGCGAGCTGCTTCCACTACTACTGCCGCCACCTCCGCCGCCGCCGCTCTTAAGAAGACACAGACTCCAGTTCCTGTATCCGTGAAACACCAGAGCACTGTTCCTACCCCGACCAGTCTGCCCAGCACAGATAGCGGGACCCCGCTCAAGAAAAAACGCGGTCGGCCTCGCAAGCACCCTTTGCCGGTTCCGGTTCAAACACAGCAAGGTAGCACACCTACTCCCGTCAACAACACTCAGTCACTCGCTGAGAGATCCTTGGCGAGCACTGCCAATGCTTCATACCAGATAGTTAATGCGTCTCATCCACCTGGAGCACTTCAGAACCAGGGGATGTTTGGTGCGCTTCAACAGTCGGCGATGGCTAGAGCAAATCCGCAGTTGTCGATGCCTAGGACACTACCGGACCCAGCGGCGCCACAGGCACTTCAGAACTCTGCGGTCCTTGGGGTATTTCAACAATGGGCGATGCCTAGAACACTCCCGGAATCTGTAACCTCTGGAGCACTCCAGCATCGGGCGATGCCTGCTCCAAGTACAGAGCAACAGTCGACGACGGGGTTGAGCAACCAAGCCAGTGCGCAACCTAGCGAAAACACGGGTGCCGACAGCACAACCTCCTAGGAATGAACGTCACTTAAGAGTGGTGACAAGGGTGGTTTTGCCTCATGAGCAGAAGCCAAGCTCGATCTAGGAGAAGTATGCCCTCTTGGGTTTTGGGGCACATACAGCAAGGCGTCGGTGAAACATCTACCAGATGGTCTTTGTTTAATATTGTCGACCTCGCCTTGGACTAATGGATTTGTCCAGCGAGCGAGCATGAGATAACTGATATACTGAGGCCATGCGCACTGGACTGCAGCTTCACCTACCTCTGTATGTTGGAACAAGGGCCAATAGATCGCGCTTCTAATGTGTAGTAGTAACAAGAACCTTTATGAATCGTACCTGAGGTTACTGTCTTTGCATGCATTAAGTACCTAGGTTGAGTGAAATGTGCATCTTCCTAACCTAGGTATGATATGTTAAGTACTCGGGTGGTGCAGTGTCAATGTTTAATGGTTGAGGGAGGGACTGTGCGCTAAACGGCCAGGGGGGCTGTACTTGTACTTGTTTGTACCTAATAAGGATCCGCCCTGGCTAAGACCAAGACGTCAGCTCCTTTGCTGGGGCTTTGGCTTGGGCTTTGGGCCGACAACAGCAAGTGGGCATCGCAGATTGACATACCTCTGGCGATAGGGACACTAATAAAGACTGGCCAATGTAATCTTTCGAGTAACCCAATACGAAATCATTACCACCAGACCGAAACGACTTGCTCTCAAAGGCCGAGAGACATTCATTCCTTACCAGTTACCAGACCACCCGCTCTTTTCTACTTCCCACCGACGGCTGCCTGACCAACCAACCATCCAAACATCCGCCCTCGAACCATCCAGCTTGCTGCGACGATATCCGTATAAGAGACCCGGAGCGGCAGAGAGACACCAGCAGCCACCATGGCTCCCCGAATCGAGGCCTCGGAGATCGAGACGTACTGGAACATCTTCGCCACCCGGACCAATGGCGCAAAGTTCCTGACGGGTGAGATGGCCGCCCCGCTCCTCAAGAACAGCGGCTTGCGCGACGACCAGCTCGAGCAGGTCTGGGACGTGTCCGACATCGACAACGACGGCAACCTCGACTTTGAGGAGTTCTGCGTCGCCATGCGCATCGTCTTTGATATAGTCAACGGGGTTGGTAATCGCCGCAACAATCCATCCATCCATCCATCCAGCCAGCCAGCCATCTATTGCTGGAGAGGGGAGAATGAAGAAGATAGGAAGAATCAAGGGGAGACGCAAGCACACATGTTCTAACTGTTATTTTGTCCACCCGCATATAGGAATACGCCGAGGTCCCCAAGGTCCTGCCCGACTGGCTCGTCCCTGAGTCCAAATCCCATCTCGTACAAGCCGGCCGCGCTATCACGGGGAAGCAGGTACAGTTCGAGCGGGTCGACGACGACCTCGACTCCCCCGGCCTCAAGGACGGCTTCGATTGGTACATGAAACCTGCAGACAAGTCCAAGTACGAGTCAATATATCAAGAGAACCGAGACATGCGTGGCGAGATATCATGTAAGTTGCTTTCCCGTCTACTCTACTCCATCTAACTGCCCCTTCTGCTCGCTTCCCTCCCAACGCTACGATTCCAAGCCGAACACGCGTACATACGCACTCGATTGATTGATCGATTGCTAACCCCTCTCGCCTGTACCACAGTCAACGCATTAGAAGACCTGTACGAGTCGCTCGACGTGCCCGACACCGACATCCGCTCCGCCTGGAACCTGATCAACCCGTCGGCCTCGTCGACCATCAACAAGGACGCCTGCCTGGCCTTCCTGCACATCCTCAACAACCGGCACGAAGGGTACCGGATCCCGCGGACCGTGCCGGCGTCGCTGCGCTCGTCGTTCGAGCGCAACCAGATCGACTACCAGCTCGACAGCGAGCGCAACGCGCCCAGCAAGTCGCGCTGGGCCGCCAAGGCCGACGACACCACGTCGACGGGCCGCAAGGCCAAGTTCGGCGACCAGTACCTGACGCGGCTGGGCCGCAGTGGCTTCAAGGCGGCCGGCACCGACTTCAGCGCCACCAAGGACGCCGACTGGGAGGAGGTCAAGCTGCGCAAGGAGCTGGCCGAGCTCGACGAAAAGATGGCCAAAGTCGAGGAGATTGCCAACCGCCGCGCCCCCGGGGGTAAGCGCGACAGCAAGCCCGCCCTCGTCAAGCGGGAGCTCGAGCAGCTGCTCGACTTCAAGCGACGCGAGCTGCGCGAGATGGAGGAGGGCTCCGGCGACAAGTCCAAAGCCGCCGGCGGCCTGCGGGGCGTGCAGGACGACCTGCAGACGGTTAAGGAGCAGGTCGACGGCCTGGAGGCGCACTTGAGCTCGCGGATGCAGGTCCTCGACCAGCTGCGGAGGGAGATTGAAGACGAGAAGGCGAACCGGTAGATAGATCAAAATTGCTGCACAAGTAGAGGGTTGAGAACGGCGGCGGTGGCTGTAGGTAGATATATGCCCGCAATACAGTTTAATCAACATAGGTACTCTTGGGGGGCGTTGCAGCTACCAACCGTTCGGGTTTGGTGGGAAGCGGAATTATGGAGATTGCATTATATCCCCCTCGTGGCAAAAGCGCTGCGTCTCGTATACAGCAGTATAGTAGTAATCAAAGCAGTCCGGATTTTTATGATAGAGTGAAGCCAAGCGTCAATTTGAGGGTATATATTTCCCAACCAGTATTTGTTACAGATTGGGGTCCTAGGGTATTATCAATATTTCCTGCAGATCCGATTCTGCGCCTAACATCTCCCTCCTTGCCCCTGATTTGTAGACATTATGAGGGAAAAAGGAAACGGTATATTTTTGACTGGTTCGTACATGAACAGCCAAGAAAGGGAGGAGGTAAAAAAAAGAAAGTATAGAACATGAGAAGAACCTAGAAAGAGCTGCCATCTACAATACCAGGCATCATCTGCATGCCCAACGTCTTGCCCTTGATCATGTAGACCATGAAGGAGAAAACCTTGATACCGGCCATGCGGCCTGCACCACGACCACGACCGACGGCGCAGACGAAGACGTCGACGGGGATCAGCTTGACCGGCGTCGTCTTCTTGCCGTTCAACACGAGGTCGATGTTCTTGGCAACACCGGCCGCCTGCAGAAAAAGATTGATAATCAGTACCAAGGATTTGGGCAGGTTGTCAAGGGCAGAGATGAGTGAGTGCAACTTACCTGCTTTTGAGCAATAATGAAGCTGGACTTGGGTTCCGAAATGATATCGCCGGCCGCCCAGACGTTCTCAACATTCTGGACACGCCCAAACTCGTCTGTGCGGACGTACTTGTCGTCCCGAAGCACCTTGGCGGGGAGGTAGTCCGTGTTGGGCAGGACCCCCATGGTGGGTAGGTAGAGGTCGGTGAGGATGGTCTCGCCGTTCTCGAGCGTGACCTCAGTCTTGCCGCCCTGGGCGCCCTTGTCGGGCAGCTCGTGGGAGCCCGTGACGCGGGCACCGAGCTTGACTTGGACCCCCAGCTTGAGCAGCTCCTGCTCGGCGTTGCCGGCGATGGCGTCGCCGCCCAGGATCTGATCGCCGCCCGACAGCAGCACGACCTCCTTGTCCTTGAACTCGTAGCGGATCTCGCCGGCCGTCTCGACGCCCGTGGCACCGGCGCCGGCCACCACAATGTGCTTCGCCGCCCGGATCTTCTCCTGCGTCGACTTCACGCTAGCCATAACCTCCTCGTTGGTGCCATTGGCTTTCCACGGCGAGTTGGGGTCCATGTACCGCGTGCCGGTAGTTAACACCAGGTGGTCGTAGCTCAGACTGCGCTCGCCCGTCGCCGTCTCGACCCGGACCGTCTTGGCATCTAGGTCGGCGGCCTCAGCACTGCCCACGATGAACTCGAAGTTCTCGGCCGGGTATTTGGCAAAGCCCGGCTCAATGGGCAAGTTAAACTGTTCATCCTTGAGTACGCCGGGAACGACGGCACGGACGGAGGCCAGGTTCCAGAAGAAGTGACTGTCCTGTTATAGTGTTAGATGTAGGTATCTCATCGACAGCAATCATTTGCTTGGTATCGTGTCCCGTCATGTCCCCGACAGTGCGATTACGGATTACATTGTGGTTTCACGTGCACAAGTGGCGTGAACTTGAAGCAATAGCCACTGCAGCCACAGCCGAGATGCAGCACCTCCAGACCAGGGCTGGCTAGCACTAGCAGCAGGGCAGAAACCTTACCTTGGAGACCAAAATAACCTTCAGGTCCTTGTGAGTATTTTTCGTATGCTTCAATAGTCTGTGAGCCACTTCAAGGCCTGCAAAAGATCCTCCCAGTACAACAATGGTTGGAGCCATGGTGGGTTGGTTGAGTTGGTTGTGAGTGGACTTTTATGTTGGTGAAGTCCGGTGTAAGTCAGTAGTAGTAGTCTTTAGCTCGGGCCCGGATGAGCTTCGACGGAGACAGAGACTGGATAGGATATCGAGAACAAGACCGAGGGCGTGGGTGGGTATCATCAACAAGAGGGCAATGGAAACGAGGTCAGAAAAGAAACACAAGAGGACTGGAGGGCATGGCGCCAGCTGCCGGAGGACGGACAAAGTATTTTATATACATATGCAAAGCCGGTTGTCCGGACTGGACTGGGCGAGTGCTCAGTCGCAGAGGACATGGGATGAACGCTATTGTCTGCATGCAGTAGGAGCTGACAGCAAGGGGGGTCTACCCGTTCGTTCGTTTCAACGGATTGCATTGCATTGCGTCCCTAGACACACGGACCGGCATGGCTCTCGAACGTACTGCAATGTCTCTGATAACTTGTTGCGATGGCCAGATTCAACTCATCGTGCTGTTGTGCCCAGTGGGCTGTGTTGTGTTGTGTTGCGTTTCTTGAGCATCTGTCCTGCCATGTCACGTTTCACGGCGTATCCGGATACTTGCTTTTGGCCCCAAGTTGTTTTGTGACACATAACGCACACTGTTGTCCATGCCATGTTGGTTGGTATGGTGATGTGATAGTTGCTTTTTGCGCCAGCTAGCAGCCTACCGTGCGGTTAGGCCGGAATGGGTTATATAGTGTGGCTTCGCTCGGCGTCAGACAATCTGAGAGTTGGTCTATCCGCGTCCGGCACTTCCCCATGTCAGCATCCTGGATGGAGTCTGGGTCATGAACTCGCGCTCGAGGGCTTCCGACCCAAATCTGGCTATACGCACGCAGGATATGCTGCTGCTGGTACTGCTGCTGGACAAGCTGTGCTGTGCTGAATGGGCCGCCTCTTTCGTGTAGGCTCGTGTAGGCAGGAGGTGCATTCATCATGTCGGTCGCGAGTCAGCGGTGCTGGGCAGTGGTCTCGGCCCCGACAAATGCGCTTGCTTGCTCTGGCCCCAATCCACAAATAATTTCCACTGCGATGCCACTCCAAAAGAAAAGCATCCGAGAAAGATGCTATTGTTTCCGACGATCCACCAGACTAACAAAGTCAAGTCAGGCTCGGGATGGCCAGAAAAGGAACTGGGCGCTGTGGTTTCCCGGGGGTCCCAAACTCAAAGACGAACAAGTGGTCGAGCACCGCAAAAACACAACGAGTACAGCACGGTAGTCGGAGATATAGGCCTCCGAATACCTAAGGCTGGCCCTCCCTTCGGAAGCTTAGCTAAAGCTCCAAGATATGTTGACTTGCAGACACTGCCAGACAGCACCGTGGCTGCAAGTTGGCGGCGTCATATCAAGCCTCGGCAGCGTATTGGTAGGGGGTGGGTACATGTGGTAGGTTAGAAGGTAATCAATCGCTCTTTCACTCTTCCCAGGGCTGGGTGCGAAGGACCCTGACCCGATACGTAACACAAGCACTCCAACAATTATAGCCAAGTGATCTCATTCCAGATCGAGCTCAAATCAAAACAGTCAAGAATATTTCTACGCCGTGGTTTGACAGCACCTGGAGGGCTGGTTCTAGGCATGTACCTACTTAGATCTCAAGATGATTGATCAGAATTATTACTCACTCACATTGTGTAGGTCCGTGAAGGTATACATTCACGGGATGGACCCTTACGTATACCAACAGAATCTCGACGGGTAATTGAAGCAAAGCACATGGTTTTCGTAATGAGTGAGTCCTGGCGGAAAGCCTCAAAGCATCGTCTCCAGCAAGCAGCTTTATCTTCAGGGGCTTCTGCTGCTGCTGCTGCTGTACATACATATGATGCACCAGAAGCAAGTCCCCCGCCGCCACGAGAGCTTGCCCTGGCATGACGGACAACTGGGCTGGCAGGTTGGCAGGCTGGCAGGCTGCTTTGCTTGGCTGGGCACGCGTAAGTTGTAACCACCCCCCTCGGCCTACTAGTTAGTTCACGATCCAATCAAGAACGGGCCCAACCCAATGAGTACGTAGCATGCAGTACTGTTGAAAAAAACCCCGCTGCCCGCCGTCGCCCGCCACGCTTGTCTGTCTGCCTGCTGTGCTCTTTTTCGGGAAACGCAAGTAACCAACCAACCGAACACCCTCATCTCATAGACGACTAGGTTAGACGACTCCTCTCAATTCCACTCTCGCTCGGCTCAACACATGATGCAAGCGGGCAGGACCCCCAAGGCCAGAAGCCCAGCGACCAGCGACCAGCGACCAGCGACCAGCGAAATACCCCGCAAGGGTAGGTTACGTAGGGGGCCCTGCTTACCACGAATGTACCAGAAAGTGGGCAGCCGCTGTCCTCAACAACTTGAGACATTCTCGTTCTCTACCTAGGTTATATAGATAGTCCATCAGTAATAAATCGTCCGTCTCCATCCTCTCGTGCAGCTATTTATTCACTTTCCACTGTTCAACTTTCGTAACACATCGGAACGACTTTCGTGTGCATAACGTCTTTCTCTACCGCAACCACTTTCATTACCGGAAACCACACACCACACACCCCCACCAACACCGTCAAAATGGTTGAGCAAACTGAAGCTTTCAAGAAGGCCGTCGTCGACTCCAAGAAGTTGACCACCAAGCCCAGCAACGACCATCTCCTCGAGATGTACGGTACGTTATTAAACTCCCGGAACCCCTTGCCACATGCGCCCTTGACTTATTGCACCCCCACCCGCTTGCTGCTCACTGTATGCTGAGGTAAAAGACATCTACTAATACGTCATCACCACCGCACAGCTCTCTACAAGATCGGCACCGGCGAGGACATCAAGGCCGCCGCCGCTCCCGGCATGTTCGACATCAAGGTATATCCTCACCAGCTCCGCCTCCCTTTCATGGCTGTGTAATAGAACAGCGAGCTGACACGGGCGCTTCGGGAACAACAGGGCAAGGCTAAGGCCAAGGCTTGGCAAGGAAAGGTCGACGAGGGCGTTACCCCCGAGCTCGCCCAGGAGCAGTACGTCGCTCTGATCGAAAAGTGCAAGGCCGAGTACGGCTTTGACGAGAACAAGGCCCCCGAGGCCGTCGGCGCTTAAGCACCCTACACCCACGTATATACACAAGTGCGGACAAAACCTACCAGGGCGATAAATGAAGAGAGGGACCCAAGACACATATTAAACGTTCGAGTACGCTCGCACTCGGCCCCTAAATAGTCGGCCCCAACAAGAATCTATATATCAGGTCCTCCATCCATCCATCCACCCGCCTGCCATCGTTTATGAAGTGTCTTCGAGTTCAATGAGCTGCGCGCAAGAGCTACCCGTGATATTGGGAGACTGTGGTGAACCAAAAAAAAGAAACCAGTTGGTATTATTATGATGCATTGAACCTTCTATGCTCTGGCATCTTTGATGTACCAGAGGGGAAAAGGAGAACCTGAATGTCGTTGTGGGCCACTCCCGTTCTGCTCTTTGAACGTCCCAACTCCATCGTACCCGTATCGGCCCTACCAATCAGTCCATGCTATAGAACTTGAGTCCGCCTTACCGTTTTTCCATCGATAACCCAAAAGCCTCCAATCTGTAAGGTCGGATTGTACAATGTGCGGACATATAGTGTCACAAGAGGGCGTAATATACAGGAACTCCCGCTAGATGTATGGTGTCAACTCCAGACCGGACCAACCAACCCTATAGGGTGCCGTCGGCCATGCATGCTTCCCGTCTAACCTCGTTTTCAAAATGACTTTTTTCAATCGGTCTTTCCGTTAGCCGTATTGCCGAGGAAAGTGTCCTTGAGCTCCTTGATGGGGAGGTTGTCCATCTCCATGCGGAATGAACTGCGATTTCTCCTGAGGCGGCCACGCAGCCAAGATCCGAGGCCAAGAGCCAGACCGGCAAAACAGCCGATGGAGAGATACGGGTGTTCGGTGAACGTCACACGCATGTCAAAGAAGACCTTCTCGAAACTCGAGATGGTCAACTTGGGCTTGATCTTGGGCGGGGAGACCGTCACCTTGGAAATGGTTTCCAGAATCGATGTACGCGAGGGCGTGATATGGTGCCCAGTGATGGTCTGGTCCCAGTATCGGCGGTTCTGTGGAGTTGTCAGTAAAGAGAAGTTGGCCAACTAGGAGCAGTATCAAAGCTTACGTCTTCATCGTTGATAATCACGCGCTCGCCGTCCTTGACATCGATGCCAAAGGTAGTCTTGATCCATCTCTGCCAAAAGGTGCCATCAACCCAGGCAAAAGCCACCTCTTTAGTGTCCGACTTATCCATGTTGATGCGGATGCTCTTGGCAGCCCGAAGGGCGCGTTGGTCATTACGATCCTCGGCTTCTTCGATCCGGAGCTGCTTGGCGGCACGAAGATCGGCTCTCTCCAGCTGGAACAATTGAATTTGCTTATCCATCCATTCGCCAGCTGCCATCTTCATTTCGTGCTTGGCGCTCAAGAACGACTCGTTCTCTTCCCTGTTAAGGATTCCAAGAACAACAATCTTTCCGTCCATGATCTCTCGCGCGTTGGATGCAGTGAGTTCAGGCACGATCGGAAGCCAGACAGATTTCATCCAGGTCAGCACTTGACGAGTGTCCCGCATCTCTCTGGGCGTCAGAGGGTTGTAGTATGTAGGTCTTCCCTCGCGAGAAACCAAAAGTCGAGGCCAGGTCGTGATCTTGAACCTGTCATACAAAGCTTGATCTCTCGTCTTGACCAACTTGGCATGACCAATCAGGCTTAGGGGAAGTCTTTCCAGGGCCATCATATCCTCCACAGTCGTGGCGTGATCATAGAAGTAAACGAAAATGACATCCTCCTTCTCCTCGAGGGCCTTGAAAGACTCGGCATCGACATCTTGGACTCCGCCGCAGATATCAAGAGCCTTCTCGGCATATTTGACGAAATCGCCGAGGCCACGCAGACCGTCGTACTCGACACGTTCGCCGCCCCTGAAGAAATGAACAGTAGGGTAGCCACGAACTCTAACATCCTTGCACAGTCTTGATTCGGCATCGCAGTTGACCTCACCGATGTTCAGGCGTCCCTTCATCTCCTTGGCAAGTTGAGCCCAGCTTGGGGCCATAGCTTGGCAGTGATGACACCACGGGGCATAGAACTTGATATACCAAGGCTCCTGGGTCATGGTCACGAGCGTCTGGAAGCTCTCCGCGGTGAGGGCGACAGACACTCCTTTCTCGTTGGGAGTCGAAGTAGGTTTCGCAGCCTTAGTGCCAAACGGGTTTGGTGGTGTCCAAGTGGGCTTGGTGGGCGTATATGCCTTCTTCTCGGCGACTACAGGCTCAGGAATCTTGTCGTTCTTCTTGAGCTCAGAAGTTTGGTCAGGCTTTTCAACCTTCTTTTCGGTGTTCTTGTCGTCCTTTTTGTCGTCTTTCTTCGCTTGCGTGGTGGCGTCCTTCGCGTCGGGGGAGTTGGTCGCGCCGGGCTCGGGCAGGCTGATTTCCTTGGGTCGGGTGCCAGGGAACGCAGCGTCCAGCTCCTTCTCGATCAGGCCTGAAATGGCCTTGATGTTCTTTCCGCCCTTGATGAGGTCCACAGACTTGCCGTCTTTGTACAGCGTTGTCTGGGGGTACGAGGTAATTTCATGTTTGGTGCACAAATCGCCGAATACAATGCAGTTGAGCGTTGCGAATCTGATATCATAGTGCTTCTCGAAAGGCGAGTCCGCGGTCTTGGTCTCCGGCTTGGCGTTCGCGGGAGCATTTGACGTATAGTAGTACTCATACAATGTTTGGTATGTCGGAGCAAAATCTATGCAGTGAGGGCACCAAGGGCTATGCGAGAGATGATTAGTCTCCAGTCGTCGCGAACCATCAAGGCGCCAAAAGAAAGGCATTTGTGATGGGGCTTCTCAATTATCGTACCTGTAATATTTCACCACCAAGTATTTTGTGAGGTTGACCTCCTTGTCGAAATTATCGGCCGTCAATTCGAGTAACGGCGGGACCTTCTTGCCATTGAAATAGGTGTTCTCTTTGGAGACGTCGTCGGGGGCAGCTGCGCCAATTGCCTGCGCGGCGCCCAGGACGGATGCGCCCAAAAGCAGCGCGAGAGAAGCGAGCCTCATGGTGGAGAGCCCGAGGGATTATATTGCAACAGGAAACGAGCGTGTCAGATAGGAAAAGAAGGGATGAACCGATTAAAGCGAATTGAAGGTATTATTTGGCTGGCTGGGCCGCGCAAAACGAGAACCAGCAGAGTCTTGAGCGCGATGGGATTTCGTCCAAGCCGGTCGAAGGAGTCGGGAGAGAGAAGCAAAGGGGTGGTGGTGGTTAGTGATGACCTGGGGGTTGATTAATCGGACACGAGACAACTAATCGCGTTGGTTATCGGTTGGTGCAGATCTGCATCGGGGCTACTACTTGATGCGATACGAGAACACAGCGTGCGACGTGCCCCAAATGGTAACCTAAGTGGTAAAAGAGCCTCAAAATCCCGTGGAATGGGTTCTGTGTCGCGTTTCTAGAATCAAAAGTAAGGGAAGCCAAAACCGGGGATGGAACGTCCAAAAAAAATGCTGAAGTCGCTTTAGCCCCCCAGAAATCAGAAATCGAGGTGAGCTTGTATGCAACGAAGGATGACGGAGAAAAGGGCAATGCAATGCAGGGCAGGGCAGTGCAAGATTCAGTGATACATGGATGGATATGCTTTCAATAGGTAACCTATGGTATGTACACTGTCAGGAGAGAGGAGGGCAAGCCAGCCAACTTTGGTGCTTGGTGCTTAGTGCTTGGTGCTTGGCCAGACACCAGACAGAGAACAGGGAGGAGCGAGTCCGTGTCCCCATTAAACAAGGTCCAATTGCAGTCTCGAAACCTTTTTCGGCCTCCGACAAGCATACCACTACCACTTGTATGTACAAGCAAAGCAAAGCAAAGCAGACAAGCTGGCCAGAAGCGAAATTCACTGTCTGTCTTGTCTGTCTGCCAGGCAGCCCAGCGCAGTACCAGCGCAAGCCAAGGCCCTATCCAAGATTGGTACGACTTCTGCATAAGGGTCTAGGGGTGCTATTGGCCACACGTTACAGCGCCCCACCGCCAGCTGCAAAGCCAAATCCTGCCGCCAATTTGGTCCCCCCCCTTTTATTGCTGCACTTAACCTTAGGTAATGTTCCCCTGGACGTGTGTAGCAGCATGTAACCATTACACTCACTATACACCATTACCATCTGATATATTGGGTAGGTGTAGGCTTGTACCTGACGTGATTGTCAGATGCATTATGATCTTTCCAAATATATTAGATGCTGGCTTGGGGAGGAAGAGAAAAAAATCAGATGGGCTGACCAGTGACTATAATTAAGTGATTGCAGGCTAGTCCCTCCCTGTACACCAAAGCGACATGAATCGTTCTCTAAAATAAAAGATTAGGTTAACTTTAGGTAAGTACATGCAGGTAACGCCAGTGCTACCTACCAGCCTACCTCCTGAGTCCAATTCTAAACATTGAATTGTATCAAATTGGTTCGACTGGCTGAGCATCCTCAATTGACATATACCGAGTAAATGCCCATGATGAATGATGGATTTTACGAGTTGGTGGCCGCTCCCATCAGCGCAATTATGGTAACAATACATGTGTTCGAGCATTGCACCTATTCACTATTGGGGTGACAAGGGCAATGCAGTGTTTCGGTGCCTACCCACTAAAAGGTGAGCTGTATGTAGGTCAATGTTCTAGGTAGTAACACTTTGCGCCTGCCTAAACTCATTACCTGCCAAATCTTGAGTGACTGTAACACAACGAGCAACGGACTGTGACAACCTCAATTCAACGTCAATTCGCAACATGACATGACCTTTGCGCCTGTAATTGCTACATCTGCCAAAGTTGAACAGCACTCTGCCCCGTTACAGCTGCCTCAGGCACACATACGATGTCAGAACCCCCTGCAAAACGTCGGCGTCTATCCGAAGGCCAAGACCCACCAACATCATCGACCTCGGGAGTTGTTGTTGCTGCCTCTGCATCCGCGGGCGGTGGACATGCAGCTTCGCTCGACCGGCCTATCAGCCCACCACCTAGGAGAACGCCGGCACGGCAGGAACGGGCACTGTTACCCTCCCCGTTTCGGCTGACCACGATCCGTGATCTGCCCGCCGCGTCTAATACTGAGGCTGTATCCCTGCATGATCTATTGGGCGACCCCCTGATATTGGAGTGCTGGGAGTTTAACTATTTGCACGACATCAGCTTCTTGATGAGCCATTTCGATGAGGATGTGCGGTCTTCAGTCAAAGTTCACGTCGTACACGGCTTCTGGAAAAGAGAAGACCCAAATCGAGCTGCACTTGAGGTATGACCCCTTATATGTAACTACTTCATTGACAATGCCCTCATGGTGGAGTGGACGGGAAGGGCAGGAGGGTAAAATACTGACCTTAGACGTGGAATAGCGAGATGCTTCTGCTTTCAAGAATGTCGAGCTTCATACAGCCTATATGCCTGAGATGTTCGGCACTCACCATTCCAAGATGATGATCCTGTTCCGAAATGACGACACTGCACAAGTCGTTATCCATACGGCCAACATGATCTCCAAGGACTGGACAAACATGACGAATGGGGTCTGGTCTAGTCCAATGTTGGCCCTATTCAAAGAGGAAACCCAAGATTTCACGATAGGGTGCGGCTATAAGTTCAAGTCCGACTTGTTGAGTTATTTGCGAGCCTAGAACGACAAACGTAATGTTTGTCGCTCTCTGGTCGACTCATTGGCGAAATATGATTTTTCTGCAGTCCGGGGCACCCTCATCGCTAGTGTCCCCGGCAGACACGATGTGGAGGCGGATCCAAGGGAGACTCGCTGGGGTTGGGCGGCATTGAAGCAAACGATGAGAGCCATACCGGTCCAACCCGGCCAGGCCGAAGTTGTGGTGCAAATATCCTCCATCGCCACGCTCGGCGGTACCGACAGTTGGATCCAACGCACCCTGTTCGACTCCCTATCCTCGCCGTCAAAGTCAACTGCCCGGCCTAGTTTCAAAGTCGTATTTCCAGACGCTTCAGAAATCCGACGATCGTTGGATGGGTATTCCTCAGGAGGGTCCATCCACACCAAGATCCAGTCGGTGCAACAGGCCAAACAACTGCAATACATGCGGCCAATATTCTGTCATTGGGCAAACGACGCAGAAAATGGAGTTAAACTGGCCGAGGACGTGGCAATCGAAGATGCGGGTCGAAAGCGTGCGGCTCCCCACATAAAGACATACATCCGTTATGGTGAGAATTCTATCGACTGGGCTCTGCTGACTTCGGCGAACTTGTCGAAGCAGGCTTGGGGTGAGGCAGCGGCTGGATCTAATGAATTCCGAGTCGCCTCCTGGGAGATTGGCGTGCTGGTTTGGCCAGAGCTCCTTGCTGAGAATGCAAAGATGATTGGTGCCTTCAAGACGGATTTACCATCCCCTGCTAGGCTCCAGGGCGATGAACCTCTCGTCGGATTGAGGATCCCATACAACCTACCGTTGCAGGCTTACGGGGAAGACGAGGTGCCTTGGGTCGCAACGATGGCCTACCCACAGCCGGATTGGATGGGATTGACCTGGCAGGGCTGGTAATCTGCAGAGCGAACGGTAAGAAAGGGGGTCAACCCCCATAGAGACATTCATCGAGAATGTGACTGCTCATATAGCAGTAGTTTGGCAGGTAGGCTTCCATTGCATCAACTTGCTTGTAATACATCGTTACGTTCATTAGATCTGATGTTACGGGAAAAGACAGCAATGCAAACGAAAAAGTGTGTGATGCGTGTTTGCAGGGACGTTATATGCACCAACCAACCAGCAAAGAAATCACTTGGGCATGCTATTCACGAGCCACATAGTCCACATCAACTTCGTGTATCGATATCTAACGCAGGCCTTTCCCATCCACTGAAGGAAGTACAACATAATAGTAGCCTAAGACCAGGGGTTCTCAGAGGCTCAATGTGCTTGATCATTGATAGTGACGCATATTTGTAATGCTTTAGAAATTTATTTGCTTTTTCTATACAACGATTGTCCTGAATATTCCTTGCAATGGCCGTGTAAAGCAACAAGTCGTCTATCTATTTGTTCAATTCCTACGGGCCTTCTTGTTAGACCGGTCTGATCCGCCTTCCTCGCCGGTGGTCCGCTTCCGCCTCTCCTGCAGCAGCTTCTTCATACCAGGCGTGGCCTGGAACTTGGGGTCTGATGGGTCGATGGCGAACTCGTGGTTCTCAAAGACGTTCTTGAAACGTTCATCCGCCACGTCCATCTCGAAGTCCTGCTGCAGGCCACCGTGGTCCTCGGCCCCGTTCTTCTTCTGTTTCTTCTGCTTTTTCTTGTTCTTCTTGTCCTTTTGCTTCTCAGCACGGGCGATCTCGTTCATGTCGAAATGATCCAGGTGCTCGGCGGCACCCTTGGACTCGTCCGCCATGAGCTTCTGCAGACGCGCCTTCTCAGCGGCGTTCTCGGTAGCCTCGGCTTCTTTCTCCGCCCGCTTCTTCAGACGCTCTTCCTTCTTCTGGGAAGACTTGGAGACCTTGACTGGTCCTTCCGTCTTGAAGAACGGATCGTCGAAACCGAGGTCCCCAGCTTGTTCTGTGGCGTCTTGTTTGGGAGCTTCAGCTGCCTTAGCACCGTCACGCTTAGAAAGCGATTGTGATTTCTTGGCAGCCTTCCTCTCCCGCTCCTTCCGCATGTATCGTTCCACTGTGGTTTCCTCCTCGGGCACATCGGGTTTCGTCTTGTCGCCATCCAAGTCGTCTACGGTGAAAGTCATCTCCATTTCACCTGTGGGTTCGTTCTTGGAGGATTTTGTAGATGCCTCAGCTCCGAGGCCGAGCGCCTCGCGCATTCGTTTCCGTGCAAGCTCTTTTTTGCTTAGCTTGGGCTCGTCGCCTTTTGTTTCGTCATCGGCCCCAAATTCATCGGCACCAGCGTCCGAGTCTTCGCTATCGCTTGCAAGGTAAGCTCGAAGGTCATTTTCTTGAATGTCGGAGCGACTGCCGGTAAAAGCTCGTTTGATATCTTCCTTCCGAGTGGCGTCCTCAGGATGCATGCTGGTCGTCGGATTAGCGCCTGTTTTCCTTGATCGCATTCATTGGTAGATGAACTTACTCCCAGGTCAACTTGACCTTACTGTGCTGCAGCGCATCAGTGACATACTCGGTAGGCCGGTATGATGCAGGGACCTCGGTGCAGGAATCTCGAGGCTCATCGTCGAAAGTGACACCGTCGGGAATGAAGCGAAGGTCGAGGAAATTTGATGTTGTCTGGTATTCTGTGCCATCTGTCGCCTGGTAGATGCTCTCGGCGCAAGCCTCACTGTCGCATTCAACAACGGCGTAATAATATCGTAGCCGATCGAGCTGGTATTTCCGGAGAGCATCGCTGTTGAAGTCGTCGGCATCCTCCTCCTGTAGCAGACTTTCTTTGATCTTTTCGTCTTCGTCCTCGTCGGAATCACCTTCTTCAGGTTCATCTTCCGACCCCTCATCATCAGAATCCGCCTTCTTCTTGAAAATCTCCTTAGGGGGGCCTTCAAGCTCTTCTCGCTCGATTCTGCTCTTGCCGAATTCGCTAGGGTATACCGATATCCTCTCGATCTTGCCCCCCTTGGAAACAAAACTGGAGAATAGTGCCATCAGATCTTGAGACTTGACATGGTCCCAATCCATATTGACGACTGCCAGTCGGCTCGTCACCTCGCCTTGTTCGACTTCGGCCTCTTCATCGCGCAAACGTTGCATACTCGACGACGCTTTTGCGGCAGCTTCTCCCGCAGTCTCTTCCTCTTCCTCATCACTTTCAGAGTCGGAGTCCTCTGATGAAGAAAAGCCACCGCCACGTGCAGGATCATAGTTGGTGTTGGCTCTCTTCAGCTCCTTTTCAATCACATCGTCATCCTCGACCTCGATGCCCTTGATCGCGTCTTGATCGTCGTCTTCGTCCTCATCTTCGTCGTCGGATGCTTCGTAAAGCTTCTTCAAGGCTTGCTTCTTGCTGTCGGCTTTGAGCTTCCTTCCGTATCGATCTACAGTAGCTGCAGCTGTGAATTCGTCGTCTTTCAGCAATTTCGAAAATCGCGAGTCGACCTTGGTCTTTCCGAGCTTCTTGGATGGCAGGCGGAACCTTTCGTCGGTTTGGAAGTTGGCGAACCGGGAATCGGTGATGGCAGAACCTTTGCCGCTGCCACTGCCGGCTTTCTGCGTCTTCTTGACCATCTTCAATTGCTTCCCTTGAGAACTCTTGGTAGTATCTGAGAATTATCGTCAACTTCAGTTCAGCGCAAACTTCACTTCCCTATCGACCACCATGCGCTATCTTCAAAAATAAAGTGGGCCATCAATTTTCTGCCAGGGCGGTGAGAGCAGTCAACTTCACCCCACCAATCCAGCCATCAATCAGACTCAGGCACAAACAAGGTCTACCCCACCAATTCCAAGTACCGTATTCTCTGAGAAAACTCAACGATTACCATAATGACTCGAAGGCAGTAGTTGGATAATGCTCGTAGGGTAACCAGCTATAAAGAGGTAATCACGTCTACTAAATCTAGTATCGTAATCAATTAAAGTTTGTAAATATCCCTAGGTAATTATGGGGCTAATCGTTCAGTTTTCTTAAAGAATACGGTATGCTGCTTGAAGGACTCTTACTTAAGTTTCAAGTGACGAAGATTCAAATCGATTGAGCTATTTCGGGTAACGATGACCACAATTATGAGGCTCGAAGCTGCTTGCCCATGGGTTCAGACGACACGGTGCAGATTGCAGATTTCATACTTAGTAGTTGTCCAGACGGCCGTCATCTTCATCGGATCATTGGGCGAAGCTTGTTTGCACCACCTACCGGAACCACCATCATGCGCCATGGAAGTTTTACTCCACCTAGCTTACAGCGACGTGGTGCTTGTACAACTTGGTTTGTGGGGGAATTGCAGTGCAGGACGGACGGGCAAGGAAGCATGCAACGCAAGCACAATCCACGGCATCAGGAGATATGGAGGTGATGGTGGTGGTGTTGGTGACACCTCGACACAGCTTACATCGTCACCTCTTAATATAAGGATTGCATTTCCGTGCCCCCCCTCCACAAGCGGGGGCCCATATGTATGCAGTCACAGGCTGATCGTATTTCCCAATGAACAGCGTATACTGAGCGTGAACTCCACAGGCATTAACCAACCTACCTAGTAATGTAATATGTAATGTAAATCAAGCCTGGCGCCAGTGTTTCTGCGCTGGCTTCCGCCATGGCCTGGGGGTCCAACCAAACTAGGATAGGCCAGACCGACAACAAAGCATGGGATGAGCCGAAGTCATTGGCCGAAGGTCGCCTGTGATGCGTGCCAGCCAAGCTTGGCCCCTTCGGCTTGAGTAATCTTGTTTCAAGGTGGCATCTGCCGGCCGATCTCACGACATCATGCTTAAGCCAACTCGGAATTCAATTTAGCATCTTTTCTTTCTTTTTATTTTCTATCGCAACCACTCGTGCGTGTTCCGTTGCTACGAGGTTTTTGCCATTATCTCTTATTGCTACGAAACATCGCGACCCCACCTCCTCACCGTCTCCTCTATTTCTGACCGCACCTTGACCATGGAAAGACTGCTCCATAAACTGGAAGAGAAGGTCGAACGGAAAGTCGACGAGATATTCCACAGAGACCACCACCATGAGGACGACCAGCAGCAGCAGCAGCAGCAGCAACAACAGGAGCAGTCCCATGAAGAGTCTAGTGGCCATTTCAGCCAGGAGATCCAACAGCAAGACCAGTCTCGCCAAGGCCATCGTTTCCAGTCCTTTGCACCCCCTTCTTCGGGCGGTGTGAAGTGGTATGTCGATGGCGCCTCTTACTTCTGGGCGGTTTCCGTCGCTCTCGAGCGTAAGCTACCACACCTATGGATCCTATCTGGATAGGTTCTGACACTAGAGCAAAGAGGCCCGAGAGAGTATCTATATCCTTGATTGGTGGCTAAGCCCTGAGCTGTACCTAAGAAGGCCCCCTTCCCGCAATGAGCAGTATCGGCTAGACCACATGCTCCGAGCTGCGGCGGATAGGGGTGTCCGAGTACACATCATCGTCTACAAGGAGGTTACTCAAGCTTTGACATGTAAGTCTTCCAGTCCCTTTGATAAAACGCGTACTAACTATAGAAACTTCAGTGGACTCGGCGGTATATTGCGTCTCCCTATACTTGCTGGTTTCATTCAATACTGACAATGACATGTAGCACACCAGACACCATCTCGAAGGCATGCACCCGAATATCAAGGTACGTTTGAGTCTACAACAACTGCTGTTTTATGAGGAGACAATTCGGTTTCCACCAAGACAGATAGATATTCTTTTTGGTCATAGGGAAATTGACTCATACCTCACAGGTTTTCAGACATCCAGATCATATCCCTACCGTCAATGACGCAAGGGCCGATATTGAGGGCGAGATCCAGAGCTTGACGAAGCGCATGAATGCCGCAGCTTTGTCGAAGATTTCGGGTGACGCCTTGAAGAGCCTCTATGGATCTGCCGGCGATGTTGTGCTCTACTGGGCACACCACGAGAAGCTTTGCATAATTGACCGCAAGATAGCCTTCATGGGTGGCCTTGATATGTGCTTTGGTAGATGGGATACCAACTCTCACCCAATTGCTGACGCTCATCCTGGAAACTTGGATGCTATTATCTTCCCTGGCCAAGATGTTAGTACTTCCCAGTCAAATCCCAAGTTTGGTCTTCACCAGGCGATGCATTCTTCCCACTACAATAACACTAACGATACCGAACCTCAAGTACAACAATGCCAGAATATATGACTTTGAGGGCGTCGACGACTGGGACCACAACAAGCGTGAGTACCATCGGCTTCCCCAAAACCCAACTTGACACTAATTCATACACAGTTGATCGCACCCAGAGCTCTCGCATGGGTTGGTCCGACATCTCCATCTCGCTCGACGGTCCTATCGTCAACAATCTGATCGATCACTTTTCCGATCGCTGGTAAGCCAACGTTCTTCGCTCAGATCGCTTACAACGTGTACTGATGGGCCTGAATAGGAATTTCATCTTTGAGCAGAAGTATGAAGGAAAAGACCCTGGAAAGTACGAGCCTGTGCCTTCTAGCACAGGAGGCTTTGTTGGTCAGGATGACAACGGACCTCCCCCCCATGCTTACGGCCAGGGTTCATCGAATCTCTCTGTACAGCTTTGCCGAAGGTATGACATCCGAAATCTCGTTGATGCACAGGTACTAATCAAAACCAGCTGCACGGAGTGGTCTGCGGGCCATCCAACTGAACATTCCATTGCGAATGCCTATATTGAGGCAATCAGCAACGCCCGCCATTTCGTCTACATGGAGAACCAGTTCTTCATCACGGCTACGTCTGATGAACAACATCCTGTCGAGAACAAGATTGGCCGGGCGATTGTAGATCGTATTGTTCGAGCCCACCGTGCCGGTGAAGAGTTCCGTGTCATTGTCCTGATGCCCGCTGTGCCGGCTTTTGCTGGTGACTTGAAGTCGGACGGCGCCTTGGGCACACGCGCCATCATGGAGTTCCAGTACAACTCCATCAACCGAGGCGGTCACAGTATTATGGAAGCACTGCAGCAGCAAGGCATTGATGATCCGAGACGGTACATCACCTTCTACAACCTGCGCAACTACGACCGTATCAATACTTCCTCCACCATGCGTAGGGTGGAGGATGAGAGCGGTGTTGATTACGAACGCGCCCGACGCGAGCACGACGACATGGTAGGTGCAGGTGCCTACCCCTATGGCGAGCGTTCCGGCGTACAGGACGGCGGCTATGGCAGCCAGTATGAGCGTTACCAGGAGGCAACGCACGATTTCAAGGATATGACCTGGGATTCAATCTCGGCTTGCTATATGGACGCAGGCCCTGATTTGCACAGTAAGAGCTCCTCGTTGTTTCCGGGTGTTCCATAACCCCTGGGCCAGAATGACTCTGATTAATACTGATGGGAATCATAGATGCCCCGTGGGATGGCGACGAAGAGTCTGAGTTCAACGCTTTCGTAAGCGAGGAGCTGTACATCCACTCCAAGGTCTTGATCGCCGATGACCGACTCGTGATCTGCGGATCCGCGAACTTGAACGATCGTTCGCAGCTTGGTACACATGGTAAGTGCTCTGGTTTGGATCTTGCTTTTGTCTCAATACTTACTTAACTTCTACAAGATTCCGAGATCGCCGTTGTCATCGAGGGAGGAGAGACCATCGAGTCATCTATGAACGGGCAACAATACCAGGCCTCCAAGTTTGCCTCGACGCTGCGCCGCCAGCTCTGGCGAAAGCATCTGGGTCTTTTGCCCCACCAGGTAAGAATCAAGTTCAGCACATTCAATATATATTCGATCATGTAAGACGGTATGAGACTGACGAGAATTCACAGCCCCACGACCGCCCCAACGCCAACTGGACCCCCATCGACCGCGACCCGCAGCAGTACGACTTCGGCTCGCCCGCCGATCGCCTGGTCCACGACCCCATGTCGCGCGAGTTCTGGGACCTCTGGACGGGCACGGCGCGCTCCAACACCGAGATCTTCAACAAGGTCTTCCACCCGGTGCCCTCGGACCACGTCCGCAACTGGGAGCAGTACGACGACTTTTTCAGCCGCCACTTCATCATCCCGGGCGCCGAGGACGACCTGTCCGACGACGAGAAGCGCGGCCGCGTCGCCTATGGCCACGTCGTGCGCGACGAGTTCCCCGGCGGCGTCCGCGAGCTCAAGGACTGGCTCAGCCGCGTTCGCGGTACCCTCGTCGAGATGCCCCTCGAGTTCCTTATCGAACTGGGCCAGGACCTGGCCAAGGAGAGCATGTCCCTCAACAAATTCACTGAGACTGTCTACACTTAAACCATTAAAGTGTCTTGGGCTTTGGAAATAGGCGTAAATGGAGACAGCTAGGGGCTTGCACACCTTGCAATTTACCTCAGCTTAGACCAGATAAATGAGAATTTACATCGGTGTTTTCCCCTTATGATTGGTGTACTGTTCCCTCTACGCGTTCGTCATGTCTTATAAGTAGAATTACTAAAAAATCAAAAGCTTCTAATTCCGGCAAGTTTTCCACCTATTCCAATATTCGCTTGTACACCTAAATGCTAGGCTCTATCTACCCCAATATCCCCCTTTCCCCTTTTCGTGCCATTGAACTTACTACCCGTCAGTTCTCCCTCTCTCCCAAGCTAGCGACCCCCAGCAGCAGCAGCAGCAGAACCGTCATCCTCACCCCTGAACCGAAGACCTTCCAGAATCGCCACGCCGGCCTCGAGGCTGGAGCCGCTGCTCGCCCATCTCTGGAGCCTCGCGACCAGGGAATCGCGGATCCGCCGCACCGCCGGGGCCGGCGGGACGAACGGACGCAGCGGCGGGCAGCCCTCGGCCACCACGAGTACGAGGACGCAGGCCAGGGCGTTCTGCGCGAGGGGCCACAGACTCGGCGACCGCCGCTCGAGGCGTTCGAGGGCGTTGTATAGGTACGCGAAGCACGACTCGATACATACCTCGCACCTGTCGATGACGACTTGAGGCAGGAATGGCATATCCACAGGAGGGGGTAGTGCCGCTGTGGAGCTCGAAGCAGCAGCGGGAAAAGACGCTTCATTTTGACGAAGGATACTCTGTTGCTGTTGATGGATGGCCGCCGCTTGCGTAACGAAAGGTCGGTGGGTAAGGTACCGGGCTTCATAGTAACGAAGCCGCAGAACACGGCCCCTTTCTGTCTCGATTTGCTCAATCCCTTTAGGAGGTCGCAGACCATCGGGTATGGAGTCGTACCACTGTTCCAGTTGACGGTTGAGCTCGGAGCTTAAGGTCAGCAGCTTCTGGAGGCTGAGCCCTTGTTGTTGCTGTTGTTGCCAGGTGATTACCGCAATGTCCGTAGAGAATCGACGCGGAGGTGAAGAAACAGGAGGGGCCAGGTTCAAATTAGTTGCAGCAGCAACTTCTGGGGTACTGTAAAGAGAGCTGAGGATGCGGTTGAGTAGTCGCCTCAGCGCGATCTCGGCAACGAAGCCTATGGTGTCGTTGGTATCGCTCATGCTGCTCATGTCCATGGAGCGTGGAAGTGGCATTCTGTCCCCTAATGGCTCGATGCCGCTCCTGGTAACGTCCAGTTCCGCTACTTGGTTACTAAAGTTGTATATAGTTGATTAGATGGATATGCTTTACATGTATGGATTGACTAAGGGGCACATAAGAAATGCAGAGAATGATCCTGTTCCGAACTGACCATTCAACGAGGAAGCAAAGCCAGAATATCCTCAGCTCAATATCATCGCACTCTGTAAAAGAGGATTGGTGATGCCTGTATAAAATGGTTTATTAGTGTGGTGAAACAAATAAATTGTTATAATAATCATTAGATAGGTCAACATGCTTACATATCGAGGTAATCCAGAAACATTCGTGCAGCGAAATATGCCATTTTCCAACAATGTAGCGGTTGGCCTAGATATCCAAAGTACGTAGACGCAAGCAAGAGGGCTTGACATGTTTTCAGGTCGGGTTGGAAAGACCACGTATAGTTATGTAGGATAATCTGTAGTGCCGGTTTGAATAACTGAACACCTAGTGTGCTCTCGTTTTCTTCATCTCCGGGGTTCTGAGTGTGGGCAGCGATAGTTCCCAAAGCGTACACACAAAGACAAATCGCGGCTTCAACATCATGACCAGGCACATTTTGGATGGCCTGTCTTTGCCAAGCACCAAACGTTTCTGTTGATAAGAGAGGTTGATGCGGATGTACGTGAAGAAAATAGCTGCTAGCTAGCTCGTTTGCAACGTTCTCAGAAAGGACCGGCCAGCTCATATGACCAGCATTCACCTGGTCGATGACACTTGGGAGAGGATTGTGCTGCTCGATTGTGTAGAAACAATTCCTCGGGTGTCCCCCAAGCTGTTCTTGAACGCCAGGGGCGGAGAAGAGGTCGGTCGTCAGGCTGACACCTATGGGGATAAGAAAGTGGTGCGTGTCTTGTGGGTCATCATCTGGAGGACGAGGAAGTTCAGAATAACTTGAAGGGTTCTGATGGAGCAGAGGGAAGGAACCGGATCTCTGTGCTGGGGAAAAGGCCGGGCTGGAGTGAACCGACATCTGCTGTAACTGCTGGCTTTGCTGCTCTAGGAGCGCTTCTATTCTGGAGAGGCGATCCACCACAGCCAAGGGGCTAGCATCTTCGATCCTAGGAGAGAGTACGCTCGTTATTTCGCTAGCTTTTGAGCTTGGTCATGGCACGCTTACCTATCAGCCGGGAGCTCCTTGTAAACGCAATCGGCATTAGAGTCCCGGCACGTAGAGCAAGGACGTTCGCCATCGCATTTCCTCTTCCTATGCCTATCGAGGTGCCTGACATCAGAAACCTTCAACGTTATCATGGTCTTGTCTTGCGTACCTACAAAAGTCGCAGGCCAACAAGGCTCTCTTGCGCGTGTAGTTCATTGACACTGGTTCTTAGCTGTAATCTTTAACATAAAATCTTCGGCTGTTCGGTGTTCGGCGCGGGATAGCTGAAATTGTTTCGAATATTGTAATCAACTCTCAAAACAGACCGGGAAACCTGATTACGATATCAACTATCATGGAGTCATATATCCGGGATGGCGCGCTCTATGTACGAGCATAGTGCTGACAAGTTATACATGAAAGAGTTGACACCCCTGGAATCAAGTGGCGATTCGGCAACGCCACGAAGCGCTGCGGTTATAGGCACCAGGATAGTCAGAGGCAGCGTGGTGGTATCACCCTGCAAACTTTGACCACTTAAAAGGTCTGGAAGCTGGATCAGTCGGCCCTAAGAAGGGACAATGCCAACAGTCATTGAGGCATTGCATACGGTCCTCAGGCAAGTCAGGATGACAAGAGAATGCCCCTGATGCTTCTAGAGTCGCATGAAACGACAAGGTTGCATCAGTGTGAGTCGCCATGTCAAGGCATCTTGAACATATCAAGTGACTGTAACTCGATGTCGTGCCGTCGCTCGCAGCGGAGGGAAGGACCTGTTACAAGGCATTCTTGTCTCCACAGAACCTGTATGCGGTAGATAGGGGTGAGGTTTGGCCGACTTGATTCCACTCATATGGAATATTACAAATATGATGTCGCTAATATGCATTTAGTCCACCAAGCTACCGGCAGCGTGTGTTTGTCGTTGAGGCTGACGATCTCTCCAAGTCCGGTGTACATAGCGGAGATAACGAGTGGTTCGGATCTGTCAGCATATTGGAGTTAATGGGTAATGGGGTGCGCGCGCACCCATGTAGGTAAGTTCCTGATGTCAGATGCCAAACATCGGCACGAACGTCCTGTTCTGGGCAAGACGTTCAAACAAATACTCCCTACTGGCCGCAGTGCGGTATAGTGTGCATCAATTGCTGACGTATGATATTAACAGCCTCATGGGTTAGAAGCTTCGAAGAAATGAGTCTTGAGTCACTCGTGTACTGCGCCAATACAATCCACTCGGGAAGAAGTTCACCAATGGGCGTTCAAGCGCATCTGCAATCAATCTGCTCTGATTTGGAATGCATGAGGCAGGTAGGTGGCTCTCGGCCGGATGGGCGGTCATGCATTGGTCGAGCCAAATGCAATCATGTTCGGCAACATTGTAGGTCAGCTTGATGCTGCGTTACACGCTGACGACCGATTTCGCAGGGCCACAACCAGCCTGATGTCGCGGCTCGGGGCGCCATCTCTGCCGTCGGAGATCCGGTGCACGTCGGCATCTACGCGACACGTCAAGTTGTCGGCTTCTGGCTGGTGTCCAATAGCATCTGGTGAATTTGGCTCGGTCGTCGCTATTTACTACTTCGTCCGAAGTGTCCTTGTATGTTCTGACCACCCGCCATCGCCGTGAATTGATGCACCGGCTTCACCGCCTTGGCCGACATCTCCGAGTTCACATGGGGAAGAATATTGCACATTGCAATGTCCGTAAAACAAGAAACGCTGCTGCAGGTCTGGAAATCCTAGGCCCTGGGCAATGCGTAAAGTCATGATTGGTAAATGGTGGGGGTTGGAAAGCAACAGTGAGATTGATAGACTACCTGATAGGGGGGGACATTATTAACCCGCCAAAAACCTTGCGCACCTATTACCTGAGCATACTTTGTCAGCATGCCAATCGACCCGTTTCAGCCTCTACCCTATGATCTACAAACATTAATCCGACTTCACCCCGACTTCCTCGCTTCTAGAATATAGAATGTCAAACAAGGTCCTTCTATCGAATGCTTTGTCAGAATACTTGATAGTATAGCCCCTAATAAACCCGAGCCAAGGGGGCGGAATCGCCGATGCACCCAACCTTATGCAGGAAATAGACGCTGTGAAGTGTGAAGCGTGGTATCATCCGCTCGCCCAGAAGAGCCTGGCCAGCTCTACAACGACAATTTGGTCGCCTTGACAAGTTGTTACCGAGTTTGGTGTTGGGAGGCCAAGAGCCTGATGCCCCCCAACTTGTCCAACTACGTCAAGATATTGGCCAGCGCTGTCTCCGAGTCATATGAAGACGGCTGATCATTGCGTTGAGGCAGCTCTCTTCCTCCTCGGCACTGCCTCTTGGTGATATCCCGGGGAGGTAGATGATAGGTGCTAGGGCTGCTCTCTTGAATGCTCCTTAGCCGTAGTAGGAAGGTCGCTATGACCTGGCGCCTGTCAAGTCGCCACAGACAGACTTTCAAAAGTCGTCACGGCGGTGAACCCGAGAAGGCGAACTGCATCTCATCTTATTATCCTGCGGTGGCGGCTCGGCATATCATTACTGAAAACGTGGTGATCTGTCAAGCAAAGGGACCCAGGTGACCTGCTATCCCATGCCGCCTCCTTCACTCTTGAGAGCGTTTGGCTTAAGGGTACGTAGGCAGCAAGGTCACCATCACAGACAATGCATATCATGAGTCAACTAAGCGATATTGAGTAGGTAGTACCAGCTGAGATATATTTTAATGGCTCAACAACATGAGCAGTCCCATCGCCCCCCTGAAAATATTTACAAAGAAGTAAAGTTGGCCAACATGGACCGACACAAGGAAGTTATTAGTACTCTGAGCACATGTCACTTGGACCGGCCTCGGTCATAGGAATCAACTCTTGCAGAAATGAGGTCCCCCGTTTTGCTTTGGAACGACATATGTAAACAACCAGAAGCCCAGGATGCATGCCATCAAGGCCCATAGGGCAACGCAAGGGTGTGCGTATTCCAGCACAATAAGAAGGCATTGAAGGTATCATAAAACACAACACAAAAGGTGGACGGGCGGGCGAGTGGGCACTGGCAAGCAACTTCTCGACCAGCTCAGAACAAAACAAAACAAGCCAATCTTATGAGTATTTCCCCTATTCGGTTTGCTCAATGTGGGTTCTTCGGGTCGGACGTAGAACCACTTCTTTTCTCTTCATAACTCGTCTCATCGTACCGCGTACTGCTGTAGGTTCTCTGCCACAAGAACAATGCCCCCTCAACAGATTGTCGCGAAACTTAGAGAGCCAAGCCTACAAAAGCAGCGGCACCGAGAACGAAGGCAATCACGGGGCGCTGGTTGTTGCTGGAGGCAGTAACAGGGAAGGTGGAAGAGGCGCTAGCAGAAGCCGTCTGCGAGACGAAAGTCTTGCTGGCAGAAGTGATCAACTGCGTGCTGCTTCCTCCAGCAGAGATAGGAACTATCACTTTGGTCGTGTAAGTGGTGCAGTTAGCGGCCGCCGAGTGGCTTGACACAGCAGCAACGATGGAAGAAGTAGTGGCAGGGACAACGACACTGCTGCTTGAAGTCGTGGGGATAGCCGCAGCGCTCGACGAGGAGCTGGCGACAGGGCTGGCCAAAGAGCTGGGCGAGGTGATGGGAGCCGGAGCCTTGGGGCTGGTGGTTGGCAACGCGACTGTCGGGTAGTTGGTAGTAGTTGCGGCAGCAACAGAAGTTGACGAGGTCAAAGACGCAGGAATCTTGCCTCCACAGGCCTCATCGCCATCCTTGCAGCACCAGGTAGCGCCCTTTCCATCGGCGGCACAGTAGAAGCCAGCATCGCATGCGTCTAAAGCAATGTTAGTGGATAGGATCCCCGTTTATGGCATGTGCTCCCAACTTACTGCCATTGGAGGCGCCTGAGCAGCACTTCTGACCAACCGTGGGGTTGAAGCAGTGAACCTGGTCGTCCTTAGAGCCGCACTGCTCGAAACCCTTGCCGCAAGCCTCGGCACATGTAGATCCAGAGCCACAAAGGGTGTCAGAGGGCTGGTATTCGCCGTCGTCGCGGCGCTGCAGTCCGAAGATATCCCTAACTGACATCTTGGCCAGGTTCATTTGGTGGGGTTGAGGTACAGGCTCAGCAATGGCCTGGCCTGCCACGGCCATGATGACGATAGAAGAGAGAGTGTTGAAACGCATGCTGCCGAAGATGCGATGTTTTTTTATGCTGTACTAACAGGGAATGAATCGTTCGTCTGCTGTGCCTAGGTTGAGAGTAGGAGATGTAAAGAGAGTGGGTGGAGGTTAGGTCTTATGTAAAGAATGGCTGGTGTTTGTTGAAGTGAACGGATGCTCTAGGAGAACAGAGGGTACGCCGACCGATAAACAGATATCAACAATCACGACGCAAGAAGCGAAACAAAAAGAGAGAAAGGGAATCAAAAAGGCACAGACAGTGTAGGTTGGGCGGGATGGTTTGGTGATATATGAAAGCGGTGGGTGGTGGGCGGTGGTGCAGGTGTGGTGCTATGGTCCCCTCGGGTCCGTCCTCCAGCTCTCTTACAGGAGGAGGGAGTCCCTCTTACAAGTGCCTCCTCCTCCTCCTATCATACTTGCCTACAGGTGCTCCTTCCCGTCCACTTCCAGGTGGGTCCTCCTTAATTTCTGTCCACTATAACCCCAGATCTAGGAATTAGTAGTATGTATCTAAGTCGTGCTGTCCGTCCCAGGGTCCCATGTGAGATGCCGGTTCCCTTTTACTGTTTGGGCTTAATTGAACAAAGAAACATGAAGCGTGTCTGGGTGCATTCTCCCTTCCCTACCTGCAGGCGGACATGCGTCGGTCTGACTGGGTATGTACGGGTGTGATGTGTTTGTCTGGACTAGACAGAACAGCAAACGGCACCATATTGAGTGCACCTTCTGGGCAGGACTGTGGACTGTAAGATGGAAGGAACGGGGCGCAAACCGCAGCAATCAATTCAATGCAGTACATACTTACTGACCTACCCAGGTCGGCCGTTCTTTTCTTCAATGTTCGATTCGGCGTTCAATCTCTGGTTTGATTAGAATGTGCCTGGGAGCTCCGGCAGAATGCCCACCGGACTGGATGGATCTGTGTGCCTGTCATCCATTCACTCGTTACGTGCTTATGTGCGATCCTGCGATTGGGGGCGGCGCATGTATTCAAGTCTGAGCCTGCCCAGCCAAGGTATTAGGCGCTCTTGCGCACCGAACACGGCTCCTTCCCGGTTCTGCTTGCATCGCGAAAGAAACATTGTGTACCTATGCGCCATGCTAGCACCATGCAGCTGCACTCAGGCAAGCAGTGTATAGGCAGGCAGAGTTCAGCTACCTGCTGTGCCCAGCAGTTGACCATGGAGGTCTTTGGCTAGAAGCTCCATTACCAAGACACGGCGAGTAAAACCGCCCATGTGTTCTCATCAAATCGAAGTTGGCGCCAAGGTAACTTTTGACCAGAACAAATAGGAAGGAGGAGAAGCAATATCCGATCGATACATTCTAGGATAGTCGAAAATAAGAATAGGAGGGAGCGGGGGCCGTTGAAGACTGAAAAGTTAGTTAGGCGCCTCGGTACCAGTCAGCCAGTCCAATATGGCGCTAATGGCGGATCAGGGCCAAAAGGGATCAATCGCCAGGAACAGTCTGCAGCCCGTCGTCTGATTCGCCGAGACCGCTCACCCCTGTGCCCTTGGCGTTTCAGATCCCAGTCGGACGGCGAGACATCACCAGAGGATTGAGTGGTCTGGCATTGATGCTAAATTTACTCCATACCTTGAGGTAGGAATGGTCCTAACTGCCTGGTCCTCCCACCCTATCAGTGCCATTAAGTGGACGGCATTTGATGCAACCTCTTACGGCGCGGCGCTGTACTCTGTCTGCACTTGCACAATCAGTGTTGCAATGCCAGACGTTCGGAACGGCATGTCACCACGTCATATTGCATCTGTACAAGTAATGCTGTTGGGGCACCACGCGAGAAGACTGGGATGCGACGATGCGTGCATGCAGAACGTAGGTTAGGCAGTCGCCGATTTTCTGACCATCAGCTAGGTTAGCTCAGCAGGTTACCAACGCTCGCATACTATGTACCTACATAACCAGTAAGCAGCTCGCAGTAAGCCTGTGCTGCGGAACTGGCCTCAGTCGTCCATCCCATCGCTTACACCCAGAAATGCTTCGATTCGGCCTACGCCTACACGAGCGTTACGATACACGATGCGATAATTAAAGTGTAAGCTGGTGGTGCCTTTGGTGCAACCATCGCGTTCGCTTGAAACGCCATCCGGACAATCACAAATCACAACGGTCTAGGTTACCATACAACACAGAGCCCGTGCACTTGCACGACGGAGATTTATTCTTCTTCTTTTTGACGATCTATCAATTGCATCATCGCTCTCCAGGGAACGGCTCACATGCTTGCTTGTGCCTGCCAGGTATGAACAGAGAGCGACAGGAAAGACGCAGATGGTGAGAATCATACCAAAGGATCGCCAATGTCCTCCAAGAATCGTCGGAGTGTTCGGAGCAGCATAAGCCTGTTGAATGGAATACAAACAAACCTCTTCACTGAAGAGTTGGTAGAGATATACGAAAAGCATTGCCCCTGACCTGAAACGTGAGCAGTAGAAAATGGCCAAGTCAGGTACAAGCTCAGCCAGCTCCGAAATAGAGTCTGCGCTTACCATCACCAACTAGCAGCAGGCCCCAGCTGCCCAAGCACCAGGCACCGCTCTCAGTCAGTTGGCTGTCGCTAACTCAGCCTTCCAACGCCCGCCGCATCACCACCATCCTTGCGTGGTGTGTTGCGCGCGGGGAGTTGCATGCAGAACCGAGCTGCGATCTGCCTGTGTATTCGTATCCTTGCTCATTTCAAGCACATGCAAACGGCTTGATTCTAACTCGTTCGCACAGCATCTTTGCAGCGCACGATGATGCCGCCACATGTACTGAGAGACGGGCAATACCCCGACTGATTGCCATCTTATAACTTCCAGTAGGCAGGCTCACCATGATAGGTAACCTCAAGACATCTTATACCCAATTGGTGACTTTTTTCTTCTTCTAATTTTGCTACCAATACAACTGAAAGGTGGATCCTCCGCTAGCTGCTGCGAGACGATTGGATCACCCCACCGTGCAGACCAATCCCGTTCTCGAGGATTTGATGTTACTATCAGGGGATCGTGTTCGGCTACACGATGCACACCCGGCTCAACTACTGTGTATTCTACCACTTACTGAGAACTCCTAATTTTTCGCGAAAAAAAAAAAGAAAAAAAGAATGAAGAAAACAGGGGCATCAAGGCACGTAGCTAAAGCATGAAATGATCTTCTTATCTACTCTTTCCTTTTATCTATCCGTTGTACCCTGCCATGCCATATGCCATACTCCTTTTCATCTCTCATCATTGTGACCAATATTCATACAATGTGAAGCAAGACTAACCCTCAAATACGCAACCCCAGCCTGTCTTTACACCCATACTACATACAGCCGTGAAAGACAACAAACACTGGTGTCTCTGTCTACCACTGTGACCATCACTTCCCGCATTCATTCCTTCAAGGGCCGTTACTGGTCTTCAACCGAAGTGTATTTGCCGGTTTCCACTCACGATGTCTGTTGCAGTCCGTTGAACACTTGAGAATCGGATGAAGCCACAAGATTCACTTTCCAAGTGATTCATGAGAGCGGCCAGCGTGGTAAAGTCTTTGCCGCAGTCTCGATTTGGGCAGTGATACAGGGCCTGCTGATCTAAAAGTTTTGTCAAGCAAAAACACTTGTCAGCGTAACCACTCCGGCTTTGACGTATAATAAATAGACTTACGGGCAGACGAGCCAAGATGCTGATTCAGTGATTCGATCTGACCGAACGTCTTGTGACACAGATAGCATTCGTAGGCCCAGCCGTTCCAGGAAAATGCGTTGGCGTGATATGCGATCGAGATGGAACTGTGCCAGCCGATGAGGTTCTTGGTAATGACTCCCTTTGGATCCTTCGAGCGCACCACCTGGTAGATTTGCTCGCGTGTCAAATTGGGGAGTCTGGGACAGCCTCCTCTCTCCAGATGCTGGCAGAGTGCCGTGGCAGCCGAGTAGTATTCCTTGCAGAATGGGCATCGGATAGGGGTTCCGCGGTGTAGTTTGGAGTTTCGGTGCTGTCAAATGGTTCGTTATAGACCCTTTTCTTCATGGAAAGTCAGTGTCACTTACCATCCAAGCGTTATTGCCATTGTCGAAGAATCGGCGGCAGTCGCCGCAATAATCATGAACCCAGGCTTCATGTTTGTTGCGCTCTTCCTCGGTGGTGGAAACGTGATAGCATTGAAAAAGGCGACACGGGTATTCGATTGTCGGTTCCTTGCCATGGCCGGACCAGTGGTATGTGGAGTTCATGTGGTCCTCGACCTGCCGTCGTGTTGAGAAGAAACGTTCGCAAGTATCGCATTCGAACTCTGGTCTAACGTGGTTGAGGGCGTTCATGTGCTGATCACGAGACTCGAATGAACCAAACCAACGTTTGCAGGTGCCGCACATGCAGAAGTCACAATTAACATAGCTGTCGATACTTTCCGTCTCGTCGGAGTAACCCCAGTGGTCTTTGGAATCCATGTGGTTCTCGACCTGTGGGCGAGTTGGGAACGAGTGATCGCAAGTGTCGCACTCAAAGTAGTAAGGTTCTTCATGACAAAGCGCTCTCATGTGTTGCTCACGGGCATGGTATGAGCCAAACCAGCGGTCACACGTGCCGCACATATGTGACATGCTGGAACGAAGTCGTCAATGGGGTATTGGGAAAGGTTTGGACGCTCAAAAGCAGGCGTATGGATTTGATTTTCGAACACAGAAGGAATATTCTTGGGTGTCTCGGCCTTCCCCGTTCATTTGTTGATTTCAAGTGAAGCAAGAGAAACCAGGTGGAGAGGGTCCTGGGAAGGAAGGAACCACATCTGATAACTCGTAGAAGTTATCTGAACAAAACAAAAAACCGCTGGACCCATCAGCCCACGATGCAGAAAACAGGCGAAAGGGTTGTGGTTTTCATGTAAATGAATATCGAGAAGGCACGACATCTATGTACACGTAGCTTTGGGCGTTGTGGGAGGATGGTCGTTTGTGTATGCCCGAATGTACCTTCCCGGTCATGTTCAAGAAGACGCAATGGAATACCTCAATAATCTTCTATGCCGTTCCTAAGGTTATTTAGATGGCAAGGACGTAGCTTCAATGTGTTAACCGGGCACTTCGTCGAAAACCAAATGCATCTGACTGTGAACGCGCTGCTTTGACTATATCATATGAATAACACGAGAAGCAACCCGTCGCAGCCACGGGTATATTAATATATATTGCATTATCGAGTGATCGTTTGCACAAATATCATAGCCTTAGCCTTTCGATGTTTGCCGGTCAGATTTGAACGAAATGCAAGATCAGACTTCGCTGTCCTTCACACCACTCCCGAATATCGTATCTCTCCTTGCCTTGCGATCCCAGACCACCACACCATCACTCTTCCTCTTGAAGTACAAAACCCGATGCTGGGGGATAAACTCCTCATCCGTCTGCTCCGATTTCCACAGATCCAAAGCCCGTTCCATAGCACCCAGAAACCTATCCTCGTAGCCCACTATGTAGTCACCGCTGTCCAGGTTTGGATCCCAGCGAAGCCGGTTGATCACATCTGCCGACGACCGGAACTTGCCTTCATAGACAGGTCTCATGGGTACATCATCTCTGAGAACATTCTTCTTCGACTTCGCCCTAGGTCTCCCCTCTTCAGCGTATCCGTCTTCATCTTCGAGGTTCTCCGGGTCATCCGTCCCTTCTTCTTCTTCTTCGTCATCAGACTCATCATCCCCAATGGTATACTCGCCCCATTCGCGGTGATCCAACTTGAGGTCGCCCAAGTCCGACTGCTTGACAACAGAAGCACTCATCCAGGACGTGTTGGCGTCGAAGAAGCTCTCATCGCCGCGAATACGCCCTTCGAAGTTCTGCAAAGCGGTCTGTAGCCCCCCAAGAGCAATCTTAAGGTCTTCCTTGGATAATGCTGCTGATTTGCTGGATGATTCTAGCTGGTCCAGGCCAATCAAATAATATCCTTGGTAATCTGTTTCGTCATCTGAAAACTCGGTGCTAACGAAACGTGCCGGCCACATCCTGGCATGGATATTGGGTGCGCGTCTGCTCAGATCTAGAAAGGGTGTGGTGGTTAGAGTGGATATATCAAAAGAGGTCTAAATAGTTTTCACTTACCAACTAGAAGCATCACGCATCTTGACTCGAGCCACCCGACATATTGGCTTCCCTTGGCAAGGGAAACACCCCAGAACTGGACGTCAATCTTCACGTAACTCTTGTAGGTTTTCAAGAACTCCAAAGCACCATCGACGCGCTCGTGGTCTCCGAGGAAATCCGACCACGTAGCACCATCTCGACATAGGATCTCATTGGCCTTCTGGAACTCTTCGGCAATTGTTCTGACTGATGGTGTTGATGCAGCGAGTGCGGTGTTGAGGCTTGGAGGATGGAACCCCAGGATCGCCATAGGCTCGCGGGCGGTCCTCACATACCGTAAGCGCTTGTGGAAGAACGGATCAAACGCCATCTTCGTGGTCCAGTCGAAATCGGCGTAGTGGTGGAAGAAGGTGGTCAGTATGGTGGGCACGGATATCGAACCGCCATCGCGGGACAACAGCTTACAGACTCGTGACAACAAGACCGATATCTGGATCCCATTTAGATAGCCGAACTTGCCCGCGTAAATTCCTCGCTGTTTAGCCCAAGCTTTGATAACATAATGTGCCGTCCGGAAGGTGGCGAGATCAGGAATTGTTTGTCGAAGATAATAAAGGTCTCGCACAGGTTTCAACTTGGCAAGAGTCTGCATAGACAGAGAGAAGACCGGATCATTGGGTTGCAGTCGCATAGTCTGAGGCCAAGTTTCCGCAATCCACGTTGAAGGGCAATATTGCAGGTCCATCTTGATTCCCTTTATGTCGAGCTCCAGCATTGTTCCACTGTTTGCACTGACGCGCCTGAGAATTCTCACCTCGCTCGAAGAGGCTCTTCTTAACCTCTGGGTGGCCAGAGCAAAGAACGTCTTGGGGCTGATGGAACCAATGCAGAGGCAGTCAATATCTGACGACGCAGTCCATACATCCAGCCCGTAAGACCCGACGGGGACCAGTACCAAAGTAAGTTTGGCGCGGCTCTGTGCAGCTGACTCCTCGCTATCGCCGTTCAACAATATCGATCGAAGGAGGTCAAGGGCTAGTTTCCGCTTCGAAATATCGTCTTCAGAAGGTAACACCCGGCGCTTGTCAAGGATTTCCTTCAGATCGGATACATTGGCGAGGCCTGCCGCAGCTGGCTTGAGTTCAACAGGAACATTCAGCTTGGTTGTGTCGTTAGAAGCATCAATGGGCCCTGTTGGGTTCATCTTTAGAATGCATCTTATCCCCCAGTGGTCGCTCCCGTAAGACTTCTTGGTTCCAACTTCGGTCGCAGAGTCTGTTTTGAGGTCCCCCTCTTCCTGGCCGAACATGTTGAAGGCAGCAATCGAGAAAAGTCCATGGTCTTTAAATAGTATTCTGTCGTATCTTTGAGGTCGGTTATTGAATCCACTGCCAACTATCTCGGAAGCCAGCTCGTTTACGGTAGGGTCGAACGTGGCACCGGTTTCGCCCTCGAATGCACCCTGTTCAGCATTGAGCCCTCGTCCTACGCTCATATCTAGATTATCAAGGCGTGCTTCAGTCCAAGCGTCAGAAAAGCCCGATTCCATCAATGCGGCTTCCATTTGGGATAAGACTTTCGAGGTTTGGGGTGATATTGCCTTCTTCTTCAGAGCTGTGTCAATGGTGAACGCGCTGGTTGTAATGTTGAAATCACCTGCCAAAATCCAGGGGTTGTGGGGGTGCTCTTGCGACAAGTATTTCAGAACAGCCTGGAGCTCTCCTTTCTTGGAAGCAACGGAGCCATCAGTCATCCCGCATGTGAGGTGGACTGTGGCCAGAATCAGGGGTATGAATGTATCCCCTTCTGTTCTGCCGATATCTCGAAACCGTAGAATGACTGATCCCTTGTGCTTGCGTTTGAAGGATACCCAGTCCCACCTGAAAGGCCACTTGCTGAGCACGATGACATTGAGATGGCTAGGGAGAGGATCAATGTCGGCCTGGTCCGGAGGACCCCATGTAATGAAAGGATAGTTTTCTCTGATACCACTGTCTTTGAGTAGGTATGAAAGGAAATCGTCCGTGACCTCCTGCAATACCAGAATGTCTGACAACGCAGGCCTGTCCAACATGTTCTTGATGAGTATGGGATATCTGCGTTGTGAAGGGGGGTACTCGAATTCGGCCAAAACGTTATAACTCGAGACTCTCAGGTATGTCAGCGGCTGGGCACTTTCTTCTGTCTCAAGAGAAACCTGATGTGGCTCCCATCTCTGTGTTGTAGACGAAAACTCGTATGGAATCTGGTTTAAAGAACGGCCTTCTGTCATGGTTGCATCGCCCGTCACCTCTGAACCTGTGACGTTCCTGTTGTCGTAAAAAGAGCTCATGTTGGGGCACTGGGTGACTGAAAAGTCTTGGAGACTAATTGTTCCCCAGAGCTTCATCTCACTTGGTGTGTTGCCGTCTCTCTGAGTCTTCTCGCGGACCAGTATGCAGAGCTCTCTGGCGTCCCACTCCATGGTAGGGAGTAAGCTGGCCTTTTGTAACAGAAACTTGTGCAAGTCGGAGCTGGCGTCTTCGCTTTGGCCGATGGTCAGATGCATTCGGTATGAAGCCGATTTCGAGTCTTGACCTAACGAATCGAGGATAGCGGCCCGGACATCGCTCAACCTCTTCCTGTGCTCCTTGTCGCTATCATGAATGAAAATGGTGTTGTCGCGCCGATGTAAAAAGACATCAGCAGCGTCAAGGCTGATAGACAGAGTTTGATTCTCCAGTCCCATGCTACGGGACCTAAGTCGGCCGGCGATCCGGGTTGCTGTTTGAGGCAGAGCATCTGGCTTGACAAAGGGGTAAACGAGGTTGATGTGGGGTGGCCAACGTCCATGTGCCTTGTCGTACAGCGACCGTAAGCTATCCAGAGACGGCCAAAGTTGGCGCGGTGGAATTATACACAATGCTGTGTCGTGAAGCCCTACTGAGCTGGTGGCTGACTCTGGAGTTGATCCCATGGCCGCCATCTTTTTCTATAAGAGGCGGTGCTTCGTTGTAGTTGCTGTAGTGATAGATGGGTGGGAGTAGAAATTGCAGCTATGTTGGTATGGTATTTATAGCTGCTTGCAGAGATGGAGTCGAAGAAGCAACGTTCACAAGACCAGAGAAGAATGGAACTATATCTACTTTATTGAGCCTTTTCGACTCTCATACCTAGAAATGCTGATACTGGACTCGTAGTAGACTTACACACCTCTTGGGCAATCTACTTAAGGTCATGTAGGTACATGTAGTAGTAGACGGATTGAAGGTTTATGGTTAGGTACTCTGCGACTACTATGTGGGGTGCATGTCCTCTGGTCGTGGGCTGAGTTCCCCGAAAGGTCAATGGGGCGCTGTGTACGACGTAGTAACTTGGTAGCCTTTGTGGGTACAGGGCGCCATAGCTCAAAGACCCCTGGAATTTGGGCTGTGCTTGGGATGATTCATAATGAAATGATAGAAGCCATGACTACGATATGCCCGGCATGAGTCATGAAGCTAAGTTTCAGCCCAAGATTTCTTGCAGACAATTGTAAGTCCAAGGTTGTTTTCGAGCCTCATCACGGAGACATGATCCATTTATCCAACCACAGGATAACTAACCAAGTCACTTGACTGCCTGCAGCCATGCCAGGTTAAAGAAAGAAAGAGCCATCCATCCATTGACAATGCAAAAGCGACGCTCAAAGCAGCTGCGGCATCTACAGTAGCGCAGCTTCCCTGAAACTACGCCTACTGGTTTTATTCCCAAACAGACGAACGCCTGGGTTCTGTTGATTTGATGCTTACGCGATGCTGAGATTTGTTGCATAAATGTAGCACTTCTGTTTGTTTTTTTTCCTTCTTGCCCCTCCATTGTTCTTAGTTTTCTGTTTGCCAACACCGGGCTAACGAATCGCATCTCAATAACTTGTCTTCCACTAGCCGAACTACTCTCACGCCTGTCACGAGTGAGATCATCAACTGCCCAGGGAGATCTTGCGAATCGTTCCCTTGCAAGAATAAAAAGGTATCGCCATGTATCGCCATCTATGTCATTTCCAGTCAGCACATTATCAATTGTCCTGAGCGAACGAGGAACCAAGCCCAAATTGACAGCCAACGTTACATGAGAGCATATACATGGGTTTTTTGCTACTACTATAGGTCGGCCAATTTCTTTAGGTGTCTCGGTCAAGGCTACTTGGTTGCATAGGACTCAATGCATCCAAGTATTGGATGATGCTTTATCTTCAAGCCTGGGTATTACGGGCCAAATTGGTCTCCCGACGGCCCTTTATAATTCCTCGAGTAGACCCTGAGTCCGCCGCCGGGAGGTTGTAGGTAAGCGCTCACCCCAAGGAATCACTACTAACGTACTTGGAGATTTTTTAAGAGAAGGAAATCTATGGTGCTGTCACTACAGGCCAACTGCTTCGTTAGAAGTTAGCTGCCTTAACACCAGTCTGGTATTTGTTCGTGAAACATCAAAATGAAAGGCCCAAGCCTGCGTAACGTAACTTTCGTCACCCCCGCGACTTCCAGCGCGGCGAGTCGTGTCATACAGCGTCTCGCCAGTAAGTATCTTTCAACGGTGCGTATCAATGGATACGCCAGGGCTGATAATCCGTACTGAACGCGGGGATCTAGAGTGATCATTCACTCGGGTCCATGAAACGATGACATCTTGTCGAGCTTGTCTATCTACCTTCAGTATGGGTTCGTCCGACAACTTCCACAAGATAATGGTGAGACTGCCGCCACGATGGGCCGAAAAGCATGTTGACGGGCGAGTTCATCTTCTATCAGATGATACCAAATGGGTTCCAGTTCACTCTCAGTATGCTTAGATTATTGAATCAACATACTACGCTCTAGGCCCCTTTGGAGCGACTTTCCGTGTCAAGAATATGACATCTCCGCGTGTTGACGAGCTTTGAGCGACGACCAAAGCTCGGGGTAGACCTGTGGTAAATGTACATATCGGCCGTTCATTCTTCCGGACTTGGAACTTGCAAGTTCTTTTCCAAGGCGAGTAGTCTAGAACTTCGCGCCTTGGTTGACACTGCAGACCGATCGCAAGTTCCAGCCAGTGAATCCATCTGGTGCTTCGTTTATGGGGCAGAGAGTGTGGTTATACCTGGTTCTAGGGGTACGATCTACCGGGGGCGGTTGGTTGCGTGTTTACTCACAAGAAGGTTCGGGAAGTTACCAAGAGCCTCTCTACAGCCCGTCATATCTTGATTTGAGACTAAACTCGGGGACACGACAGCGAGGGCCTTTGGACCCCTGTGTTACAAGGGTCTCTCTTGTGTTGCCGTCTATGCATGTCAACGCCGTTGCAGCAAGCTGTAGCTCTGAGTTTCAGGAATCTTCTTGTCGCACGAAGATTTTCTCTTGGATCGTAAGGGTCTTCGACTTGCACTTGGGACACAGATCCAACCTTGGAGGGAAAACATGAGAACAGGGGTCCAAAAGGGGAGCCAACCAATTGTCTCAGATCAATAGGGCGAGAGGAATCCTGCAGTGATCTAACTGTAAGTTTGCTGCAAACTCTTGGATGATATTCGAGCCATATTGAACTGGAACAGCGGGCAAACAGCTGCTCAGCGAAGCCCCCTTATTGTGCGAGGCCGGGCGTGTCTGGCGCGCAACAAATGGACAACGTCCATTGCTAAACATGTGGGGTTATTCTCAAGATGGTACAATCACTGTTCATGGCCGAAGATCTCATGTATTTCATGCCAAGGTTCAGTCTACTAGGTCTGTCATCATCTTTCATTCTGCTCATAATCATCATTAACTCCGAGAAAGGGGTGGGGGTAGAGAAATCCTTCGGTTTGCTGAGACCTCCTGAGTATCGCACCAGAAAAAGGCAGCCGCCATGAGAGGTAAAACCCAGAACAGGCATCCCATCTCAGACGAACCGTCCACCATATCGAGCGAAGAACCTCCATCACAACAAGACTACAACAACATATCCTGGAAGGCAAAATCACAGCCGATCTTTCTTCGATGGTGATCGATGTGCCCCTCCGCTCCGTGGAAAAGGAAATGTGGGATTTCGGCCGGCCAAGTCGTCAGGTTAGACAAAGTAGCTGCACGAAGGGACCAGAGAGGTCCAGAGACGATAGAATTCACGAAGCCGCAGGCTGCAAACGCATTACAGTGGCGGGTACGGGCATCGGCCCTGGTCGGTACCACAGGATCCCTTTTTTGTCAACCTCGTTGATTCTGTCGGCAGAGCTGGGACAATTAATGTCCTTAGTACCGGTTCTGCCGTACACTGCCTTCAACAGTGAGAAGAAGTGATCAGTCACTTGGACTTTATGTTGCAGTCTACTCGCGTGTAGCGACGACCAGCGGCGAATGAAGGGATGGTTGTGTCACTTACTGCCTGCGCGGTCTTGCCGACATCAGCTTCCACCCACTGGCATTGGGTGAAGGCGACGTACAAAGCGCCCCACCAGGAGCTCTTGTCAACGTGGTAGTAGTCACCTAGCAGCGGCCGGATCGCGTTAGTGGCCTCCTGGGCGTGGTAGTGGGGGATTCGCCTGTCAAGCAAAGGCCTCGTCAGCACAGAGAAGAGGGGGTCTGGAGAGACACGAGAGAGCATAATAAGACCGTAGGGGGTGCGTACGGGAAGAGATGGTGGACGACATGGAGGTCGACAATGTGGTGGAACATGTATCTCATTACGGGGCCTGGGTCACGGTCGACAGTAGCAAGCGCGCCGCGGAGATAGGTCCACGAGTCTGGCATGTACTTGGGGAGAACAGGCGAGGTGTGGTGAAGATAAGTTATCATAACTGTAGGCTCCCTCCTCATTGGCGGTTAGCAGATTCACGATGTGCTGCGCATGTTCAACAGCATGATTCAGCGCAAGGGGAGATAAGAGAGGGTTGTGTGGCCGAAGACGACGTACCGACCCAATGGTTGACCCACATCAAGGGAAGCAGGTATGTCCAGGCCATTGTCCAAATGCCGAAGCGCTGGACGAGAGCGTACAGTACCACGGCCATAGCCGAGATAGCCAGGTCGGAGATGACGATGTTCCAGAACTCGCTGGGGCGGAACAGGGAGCTGTCCGGCAGGAAGTGGCTGTTATCCCACCAGCCCCTGGACTTCTTAGGGGAGCTGTTGGGCCCAGCCGTGATGTGGGTGATGAGGTACCACGGCCATCCTATCAGCTGTTGGAACACTATCCTCAAGAGTACGATGATGGGCGCGTCTTCGACCATGTGATCGATGTCGATCCGGCCCTTAAATAGCTCCTGATATTCGTCACGTAGCGGTGGTACCTAGGAACCATCCACTCATATCAGCAGGTCTCTCCTTAGCGGCATTTTCAATCCTCCAACCTGCCAGCAACTACTGTTGGAGTCACACAGCCACCCATTCGCGCTGAAATTGATATTTGTGTCCTAGAGAATGAGATTGGTCAAGTGGAGCAAACACTTACGTAGTTGAGGTCTGTTTTCAGATTGTTGGCGAATTGGTGGTGTCTCCCGTGGCTGGACCGCCAAGCAAAATAGGGGTTTAGCAGCGCCGAGTGCAACACAAGACCCACGGTGTCAGAGAGGAAACCGCTGGTCGAGAACGCGCCGTGGCCACACTCATGGGCTAGAACCCAGAGTCCAGTAAGGGGCAAGCCAGCGAAAAACGGAAAAACAAAGTAGCACAGAAAAATGCGGGCGCCATTGCCGCCGATGTCAGCAACTCGATCCTCAAGTTGGAGTGCCATGGTGAGGAGGGCGATGTAAATGACGCTGTCGTGGAGAACCCAGCCCAGGGAGTAGAAGGTGGACGGGCGGAAGCAGTGAGCTGGGACGCTGCTTCGCAGTTGTTGCATGTTGATCCTGGCCTTCTTGCCATTGACGACTGTCTCGATCTCCTAAGAAGATGTCGCGATTAGATGAGTTCGCCACGATTATCACAGAACGGCAAAAGAACGCACTCCACTCTTGACTCGTTCTCCATGAACGGTCTCGGTAACATAGTCGCCGTTCATCGTGGAAGTGAGAGTGGCTCTGTGGGCTTTCTTGTGTTTCCTACTTGTTCCAAGTTGTGAAGGCAGCAGCCTGGCCTCAACCAAAAGAAGTACGGCCTGGTCCTGACATAAGTGCTCAAGTGGTTTTGGACAGTATTTCTGTAAGCTCGACGATCTTCTTCACCAAGTTCTCTTTGTGCCAAAGGAACTTGGATTCTATATGGCATTGGGTACAAAGGATGGGCAAAGCTATATATATATATATGCCGTCATTGAATACACCCTCGATGGACGTAGCCATATCATATCGGCCTTTAGTCCTGACGTGTTCAAGGCAATGATGAAATTCGATAGGCCCGGTCAGAGAAACGCCATCATCGTTCTTCGCATATGCAACCCTCCACCGATGGTCTGCTCCTTGGCGGGACAAGCCACAGAATGCAACTGTTACAATAAGGAAAATTATGACGACGGCTTACATGTCGTGTGGGACGAGCAAGGCCAGGGCTATACCGGTCGCAGCGGGTCTAGATTGGGTTCTCGTCAGTTCCTAGTTCAGATCAGCCCGACGATTTGGTGATTCCGGGACCTCAGGCCCAGGCCATCCATCTCAAGAACGCAGGAAGTCTTTGGATGCTTCAGGCCCGTATTCTGAGAAGTAATTTTTATTGTACCCATATAGTCTGGCTGCCCAACAATGATGATGACGGTTCCTCTTCTTACTCAGATGTCGATTACTTTGCCAGAAGTTGGCCAACAAGATGCTCCCCCTTCCACAAAATACTTCATGGAAACTCGGACTTACAGAGGTTCTCCGACAAGAATCTTCTGGACATTGATTGGTTCTTGACGTTCCACCGCAAATATCTCCCGTAAGCAAAAGTACATGGAACCCTTCCTATTTAAGATGTTGGTTGTGTGATGGATAATCCCTCAGGCTCATGCGTGACTTGAACAGCGGTGATATCGTTCAGCTTCACTCCGGTCCGGGAACCCCTTTGTCAACGACTACTCGACGCACCCATTGCAACCGCGCCCAACAAGAATCCGAGTCGCTTTTTTTTTGGCGGATGCAGCGCGCTCGAGTAATTTGTCTATTCCTTGGTCCCCTAACCGAAGATAAGTTTTGCATATAGAGTTGGTATCAGTAATTATATATTCTAGATGGATAGGGACTGGCCAATAATCAAGCCGTGACGTGCTAGTCTTCCTCACCCACGGTGTCGTGTGGGATGTTTGTTCCTTTAGATCAAATCATATTAACGAGCCAAACAAAATCGCCCAAACGCCATATTCGCATTCCGAAACGGTCGCCCACAGGAGTCCGAGGTGTATCACGCCTGGCTGGCTGGGGAGGGGGTATGTTCGCTAAGCAGGAAGGCCAAATCCTCCTCGCTTCTTTTTGCTTCTCCAAGCATGCATAAAGTTGCAAATTCGGCCCCCAATCGGTAAGCTCGATTATCACCATTCTTTTACCGCCCCTGCTCCCCCTATCCGCGCCCCCACGCCTAGTATTCCGCCGACTCCCAGTCAATGGTCAGTCCCTTCCCCTTGCTTTCCATGATGCACTCCAGTTTGTCTTCATTGGTGACATACCCATGTCGCTTGGTGGCAATGGCATACTTGATTGGGTCTTTCCACTCATCATACCATACCTTCTCGCTTTGCACAATGCATCGACGGCCCGGCTCATTGTTCTTCGCGGTCCTGTATGCGAAAGCTGGTTTAGCGATGATCTTTTCTCCCCCGGACTAACCAATTCACATGCATCGGGAAGTAGTCACCCGGCCCGCTGCCTCATAATTTTTCTCGGGTAGAGCGCCTCGAAAGGCTGAGAGGGCTGTGCGGTTGCACAGCATCAATTTACAAAAAAAAAGAGAGAAGATGCTCGTCACTTACGCGAATGGCCAAACCACCCTGACTACCTCGTATTTGCTTTTCCCGGTGAATAGCGCCGAGACCGAGGTGAAGAATTTGTTCACTTTGTCGGGGCTCTGGACGAGCACCTTGCAATGCGTGACCGGGAAGGTCACGCTGACCTGTCCCTTGTAGTCCGTCGTGGCCACCAGGCTGCGCAGCTGGCCCTCGAGCCATTCCGTGTCCATGTTGGCGACTACGCGATTGAGCAGGAACGACTTGACGGGGGCCTGGTCGGCCACGAAGCGCTCGCACCACTCCTCGAGGGAGCCGCCGGGCACGTCGGGCTGGAGCGAGGGTTTCTCGCCGCCGCCGCGGCAGGCCATCTCGTCGCGGCTCACCACCCGCAGGTAGTCGAGGCGGTCCTGGGGGTCGTTGGGGACCAGGAGGCTCATCAGGTTCAGCTTGACGGCGAAGTCGACCTTCCGGCCCCGGTTCCCCTGCACCAGGATCTGCGGCTTGGGCGGCACCGTCGCCAAGGTCTGCAGCAGCGAGCACAGCGCGTTCGCGTTCGTCGACAGGTACGCCGCCTTGCTGGAGATGGTGCTGGTGTCGTCCGATAGGTCAAACATCGGGGGCGAGTACTGGCGGTAATCCAGGAGAGGGAGACCGGGGAACCACTGGAGGCCTTTTGTCCCCCCCGATTGGCCGCTACGTGGTTCGAGAGCATCGCTCGATGGCGTCGAGTAGGGGGGCGGTTTGATGGGCTGCGATGGCAACTCACTCAAGTGGCTGCCATCGTCCCCCGGTAGCTCCGCTAGAGGCACACTGCTAGTACCCGAATGGTCGGATGGACGATGCACAGGTCCATTTGCACGCCCATACTTGTCGGTGAGAACCGTGGCTTGATTCTCCATATGGAAGAGACCAGTCTGTAAGTGACCTCTGTAATCCAGATAGTCACGCCGACCTACCAACTGAGTGGGTAGCTGTCTCTAAACCAATTGCGACCGTAAAGCTTGATTAAACACCTATCAACATAAACTGCGGGTGTAGACTGCACAACCACGAGACAGTCGACGATAGGGGTTGGTAGGTGGAGTCCAGAGTGGATTGGAGGAATGATAAAATTATCTAACTATCCAACTTTCGCGATGAATGTTAATGGTTCCCTCTGGCAAGATATCTATCCGAAATTCTTCGGCTGACCATTGACTGACGTGGAAAGAAGGCGCAGTCAACCATCGATAAGTGATGTTGGCGTCTGCCTATTCAGCTGAATACGGTTTAGGGCTGACTGGTCAATCGAGGATCGCCCGGCGGATGCGCGTAAGCCGCCAATTACATTCGCAAGACACAGCATACGACAAGTATCAATACTGCCCAGATTAGGCGGATAGTATGGCGGATGATATGAACCTGAGACGTAGAGTATATAGATGCTTGGTGTACCTTGTCGTATAATTCATTTGCGATCCCGTGATGATATATCACATATGCGGCGAAATGTGAGTTGATGCACCTGGAACTTGTCACCACACAGTAGAGAAGCCTATTGTTGACGTGATCGACGGGATCGATCATCGAGGCACATTTGGTGGGCGGCTATGTTTGCTATGCAACGGCAGTGGATCTTGATCTGCCCTGGAAGGGCCTCTGTAATGTGTTATTGCGGCCAATGATATATAATTACCCTTTCTTGCAAATAACGACAAATGTCCGAAAGGATGGCACGGCAATAATCCGGCACTCATAATGTAGTAGTCCTATGTTCATCGCCTCGCGTAGTATTATCTTGGAACATCATCTTCAGACAAACCGGCCTCGCATCACAAGACGGCGCCATACCGTCTCCTCGTCCTCGTTATAGGTACTGGGTGACATGTCGGTATTATCGACGGGATCCGGGTTCTCGCAAAGATCAAAGAAGTCTTCGGCCATACCGTCTCCCGCCACAAACCCAAGATTCAAAAGTGTATCGGTAGGCACCGGGTCGTACCTTTTAAGAAGTCAGTTTCAACCTAAACAGACAAAGCAATTTGGGCTGGCGCTCGAAGCCGGTCAGGCAAGCACACGAAGTGCATTCACGTACCATTTGTATGTGCTGGCAAAGTCTAAATCGGTCTCTGTATTCCGTCGGTGCGGCACCGAGCCTTCGCCATTTGATTGTGACCCTGGCGTTCCGTGTGAGGCACTCGGCGTTGCAAAGTTACTCGGGTGTTGTTTGACCCCCAATGGGATAGGACACTGGTACAATGAACTAGCATCGTGGCTGTCGTCCAAGGCGCTTCGGGCAAATGCTGACGTCGAGTCCGATACAATTGGGGACGGGTCATTTTGCCAACTGGAATGCGCCGCAGGGTGAGCCTGTGAAGATGACCCAGGTCTGTCGCCTTGGGCAAAATCGGAGAGAGCAACTCTCCTAAAATCGTCACTCGGGATATATATGTCTCCGGGATTTTGGGGAGCTCCATGAGAGCTCACTATGGAAGCAGGCTGTGATAACTTTGAGCCAGCGTCCTTCGTTGGTCTTGCTGCGCCCTGCTCGGAGTTTGCATGTTGACCGTTGGCTTGAGATAAATTCAAGCCGAGAGGTGGTTGTTCACTTGTACTGTTACTGAGCGGCAAGGAAGATGAAGGAGGCGGTAGGTCCCTGATATCTGGAAGATCCCCACTCTGCACGAATCTTCCAAGGCGGCTCTCGTTGAAGTAAGTGACAAGCTCTGTTTGATTGTCGTTATTTCTGAAATAGTCGGCATTCATGATCCCTGAATCACGATAGGTGCTGGTGGCCAGGGTTCGGAGTATCATGTCTTCGATGGCGGGATTGGCTTGGAGCACTAGGCCCCAAAGTCGTTCGCCATATTGCGCGGTATATCCGGTCCGAGGCCCCCGTTTGCGGACGGGTCGGTTGTAGGTACATTCTGTGCCGGCTCGGTCACATACGCTACACTTGGGCGTCGCGTTGTCACACGGCTGATGCTGAAGATTGCACCGGTCGCAAGCCCGACTAGCCTTTCTCTTCTTGGAAGCCCGCCCGTCTTCACCCTCCTCATCGCTCATAGCAGCCGACTGCCTGTCAACCCCAGGCCGAGATGTATCGCATAACCAAGGATGGGGAGACGCAGACGGTGGGTGATGAAGTGGCGCAATGGACTTGACAAACTGTCAATGTTGCGCAGGCTCACAAGATTTGATGAATACGAGGCAGAGGTATCATCAAAATTGAGAAAACATCATCAAACCCCTTGTCGTTGATCGTCGCGCTCACTCACTCGGTTACACGCCCGCCCACGGTGTTCAAGTGGCTTCAAAGACGAGATTCGGGTCGGGTTACTTCGGCCAAAGAATGGGGCGCTAGAATGGAAACGCCTTGTGGCTTGAACGCTTCGTTATCCCCGGAGTCTAGCTAGGTGAGTGTGGGCTGTGTATTTGACGGTTGCCGATCCAGACTTGACGTTTCAGAAGCTGTGTGGTATTCTCGGTTGACTTGGAATGCCTCGTCGATATAGCTGATGTATTTTGATTAGGTACTCAGATCGTCTAAAGTGGATCTGGCAGTTTAACATCGGCATGGAGGGACCAACATTCGACCGGGCGGCACAGGTACAGCAGGCTTTGTTCTTGACCTACGACGGTACACGAGAACACTCGTCAACAGAAAGTGTCGGGGTCGAACGAAGACCCCCTGCCCCCTCCAATGATGGCCTGTGGCTAGGTAGAGTACTAGGTTAGATAGGTACCTACTTATGGTTAGGTGGTGATGAAATGTGGCTTAGCTGATATACTTAGAGTACGTACTTACCCACCCCGTCAACCCCTCGAGTGCTACGACTGCCGACCATATTGCCGGTGCATCTCCGTCCCTCGCTGCATTTATTACAGTGTTGTCCGACAACATCTGTTTGTGCTTTCAGCCTTATTTCCTTGGTTGCATATATACGAGCCAGATCGAAAGCCTCCGAGAATAAAGGTCATGATACGATTACTTCACTTGATCCAACTGTGTGGTTATAGTGTACACTCTGATTGAACCCCCTCGAACTCGAATATATATCATTGCATCAATCAGAATTCAGATGGAAGTCCTGAATTCGTTGTGTTCTGTGTTGGCTTGCGTGTAGTTGGCAAAACCCACGCGGGTCGCTCAGCCTGCAAGACAGCAGAGCTAGGGACCGTATTCAGACGCTGGAGAAGGAGCGCACGCCCAATCAATCACCACTGGAAGGCTCTAAGAAGTGTCGGAAGATTCTTAAGCTGGAGGACGGGTGCCAGTGGCCACAATGGTCTCGCTCATGTCTGCGATGGCAAAGTCGTACTCCTCCAGCGTACCTGAGGTGGCAGACAAATCATCATTCGCCGGCGGCTCTTTGCCCAATCTGCGAAGTTTCCACCCGGACGCCACCATCGTCCTCGTCGGCTGCCGCGGTGCCGGTAAACGAACGCTTGGGTTTATCGGCGCAACCTACCTGCACCGCAGGCTGCTCACCGAAGACCATTGCTTCGAGCAGGTCTCGGGCTGTACGAGAGCCAGATTCCTTGAGCAATATGGCCGTAAAGCTTTCCAGGCCCAAATGGCCAGTATCCTTGCCCAGGTTCTACACTCAAATCGCACCAATTGTATCATAGAGTGTAGCATGGCTACGATGCACCCCGAGACGCAGGAACTACTCCGCCAATACTCGGAGACTAATCCAGTAATTTATGTCCATCGCGACAAAGAAGACATCTACCGCCTTCTCAAACTCCAGGTAACGGAAGCCGAGCGCCTATTCGCGATCGACCAGAAGCACCGTGAGTGTACCAACTTGGAATATTTCAATCTTTTGGACAAAAGCGGCGAGGAAGATGAAAACGCGCAACCCAGTATCAGATCGGTGTCGGCAGGTGCAAGATTGTTGCAGGCCAAGAACGATTTCGCCAAGTTTCTCGATTTGATTACTGGACGGAGTTCTACGCGGTCATGGATGGAAAACCCCTTCTCAATCAATGCGATTCCTCCCGAGTACCGACCATACTCGTATATCCTGCGCCTACGACTCTCCGTACTGCTCAACCAACAGTTGAACATGGAGGAGCTGGAGTGCAGCGGTGATGCTGTGGAGCTCATCATCGACACATGGCCGGACAACATCCTAGATGTGATCTCAACCCAGGTAGCGTTGATCCGTCGGACATTGGACATGCCCATCGTTTATCACATCGAAGAGAATCCACGGGAAGAGCGACAAAGACCTCTAGAAGAGAGGGACGCGACTGACACCAAACTGATACTACACGGACTGAGGCTGGGTGTCGAATATCTCAGCCTAGATTTGGAACGAAGCGAAAGCCTGGTAACTCAAGCGCTCGCCATGCGAGGCAGGACCAAGATCATTGCCGCCTATTGCTTCAGGGGGCTGAATGCCCCTAAATGGTCGGACGAGAGTTATATACATCGCTACCAACGCAGCCAAGCACTTGGTTGTAGCGTCGTGCGGTTTACCAGGTTTTGTACAAATGACCGAGATGACCATGCTCGTATGCAGTTTCTGAAGCGCATCGAGGCGCTTCCGGACCCCAAACCTCAACTCGCGGTTTTGGAATATTCGGTATTTGGATCTATCATCTACGACATTGGATCGACTCCGAAACAAAGCCTAAAATTCCAGCCTGTCGGCCACGAGGCAATGGAAGCATCGTCCCGAGAGTACCTCAATGGCGTGAACACGACACGAGGTATCTTTCGCAACATGTTCCGTCTTGGTCCGTTGCAACCTCTCAAATTCTACACTTTGGGTTCCAAGGTATACTATTCCGTATCTCCAGTTATGCATAGAGCAGCCTATGACGCTCTCATGCTTTCGCACACGTTTGATGCTAGGCAATGCTCCGAGCTAGAGGAGATCGACAGGATTCGCTGCGAGCCTAATTTTGGGGGCGCTTCCCTTGCTGCCCCTTTCAAAGTTGCCATGCTGTCTCGAGTGGATCATCTCAGCTCCCATGCCACTGCAATTGGAGCAGTCAACACCCTCTTACCACTTCGAGGTGCGACCGACTCTATACTTGACCACGCCAACGCCCGCAACACGGCAGGGTCGACCACAAAGTGTTATGGCGATAACACGGATTGGAGTGCCATCATGGCGTGCCTACGGCGTGCCATCAGCCCACGCAATGCCGTGCAGCCTTCTCGCACCACTGGACTGGTCATTGGTGCAGGTGGCATGGCTCGAGCCGCCATCTACGCCCTCATCAAACTTGGCTGCCGGAAGATCTTCATTTACAACAGGACAAGGGCGAATGCGGAGAAAGTGGCGGAGCATTTCAACACGTGGGCCAGCGAACAGCGGATACACTCTACTCAGCACCACGCCGGGCATATATGCCATGTACTCGACTCCACCGCTTCCGAATGGCCTGCTGGCTACCAGCAGCCTACTATGATCGTGTCGTGTATCGCTGCTGCGGGCGACCGCCACGGCTCAGTCGACTTTCAGGTGCCGCCGCAGTGGTTGAAAAGCCACACGGGTGGTGTTGTTGTTGAGGTACGAGTGAACGTTGTAAACCCCCCTCCTAATTGAACGATTAACTGACGTGAGATTCCATAGCTCGCATATGAACCCCTTATAACCTCTCTGATAAGGCAGATGCGAAGGGTCCGCGAAGAAGGCGGCACATCTTGGCTCGTGGTGGATGGCCTGGAGGCGGTATGCGAGATGGCGATGGAAGCTTTTGAACTGATGACAGGACGTCAGGCCCCCAAGACGTTGATGCGTCGGGTCTGTAACGAGACGTGGGAAAAGAACTTTGCCCCTTTTGAGCCTCGGAGGTAGCTATATACTTATACACGTTTGCTAGCATCTACCATAATATGGCAGTCTACATATACCCCACGAAAAAGGGGTCTCTCCCTTCTTGGGTAATCCCCCTTACGAACGGAATTTTCGACTTCGTAGAGGATGGCAAACTGTCCAGATACTTTGGCATCACGTTACTAACATGCATATTTACAACTTGCAGTCCTTATGTAAGGCTTTAACTTATCTGTCTGCAGCTATTGCCAATGCTTGCTCTGCGTCTACTTAGTATGTGATCTTGTAACCTTGAGGTGGTTTGATTCTCCTGCCTACAACTCATTATGCACGGACCATGGCAGCATCGTCAAAAACTACTCCGCCTTTTCCTGTCGGCATTTGCTTTTCAGTTAGTTGTTCTGGATACTCCAACTACACCACAATATTGTTCACTTGAGCAAGTGAGCTTCACGCAAAACGAAATGCCTTCACTCATACCCGAGAACTCGCGATTGTCCTACTTCTTTTATTCAGGTCCATCGGCAATCTGAGAGTGAGAGGATAGGTCTATTATGATGCGCAACTTGGTCGCGATGCGGAGTATATTGGGACAATAAGCGTGCTAAAGTACAATCATTCGCTGCCCAACGCCAATCTAAAGATATCCCAGGGTCCTAACGCCGCCACTCATGCCATAGGCCATTTAGAATTCTGCCTTGACAAGCTCAAATCCATCCACATCTTCAACGGCAGACTCGCTGTTGGCGGCCCGCTGCTTGGGGCTGGGATGGCGGAGAATATGCCGAGCCTTTCGGCCCTTGAGAGCATCCCCATTGATGTCGAGGACCTCATATTCTCGCTCAACCAGCTTCTCCGTCCCCTTGACGTCTGATTTGACAAAGGCATCGAGAGAAAGCGGGCGTCCTGGAGAATCGACCCGATCGAAGCTGTACAGGATCTGGTCCGCTATATTCGGTTTTGTCTTTGTCTCGTTCCGGCCTGCAGGCGGGGGCAACATGTCGATGAGCGATCGCGTCAGAGAAGGATCATTCAACTCCTCCATGGGATCTATCTTGGCACGGGAATGGCTGCGAGGCATGTCCCAAGGGATCTTTGCCTTGACGATGTTGTGGTTTCGAATACGGTTTCTGGTTGCCTTGTTAATATGGGAATCTGCGTATACATCGCCATGGGGACCAAACTTACTCTGGGAGCGCGCGTTGCGGCCTGACCCTGGCGTCTGTGGGAGAGGGATTGGCCAAGGGGCGGGATCCTCGAGACCACTTCGAATCTTGCTCCTTCGCCCTCTTGGGGTCTTGAGCCGAGGCACGGATATCGCGTTTGTCAAAGGTAGCCATGATCGATATCAGGTATGTGTTGGGTTATACAATCTATCGTGGTAGTTGTGAGGTGGTAGGTATGAAGTGAGATGATGGAAATTGTGGAAGACGAGACTGTTTCCAGGGTGCAGATGGACCCTTCAGAGATTCCTCAAGTCAAAGAGGATCAGGTGACAAAGTCAAGTGGAAGGTATGACGACCAAGTATTATGGGAGGTAAGAGGCGTTGGCAGGAACCTGCTTTGTCTTGTAGTCGGTTGATGGACAAGCAAGAGTGGAGTGAGGCAGGTATGTAAGAGGTAGGCAGGCAGTGTATGGTATCAACAAGCCAGGAAGGAAGCGCCCTTTGTTCGGTGCCTCTGGTATAAGTATGTAATCAAAAGAGGGCGAATGGACAAAGGGTCCGAATCGAGACACTCCTTTTTCTTTCAGACCGGGTGACTCAGACCAGATGCGATGCGACGGAGGATGCGATTGCGATAGTGCTTCTGACGATGGATCGCCAAGCCCGTATATTAAGGTATCGATAACGGATGGCGTTGTCTACCAAAGTGTATATATATATATCGACAAGGAAGTAGAAGACGACGACAAGAGACTGAGATATACAAACTGGAGAGGATGCTTGGAGTATGTACAACCACTGATCAACTTAAGAACAAACGGGTTGTTGTTGGGATGGATGTATGTAATGTTAGGGTAGGCAAGTTGGATGATTAGGGGAATCGGGAGGCGCGTAGTCATAGTCATATGGCGGGAACCGGACGTCTCTTATCACTCGTGTCACTCCCTTACCAGGTGATTGATTACCTATCCAACGTGTACGTACATCCACTCGATTATGTACAGTTCCAACGTCTTCCCCCGTTTTATCCTGTTTATTCCGTTTGGCGTTGGAATTAACTCCCTAACCTACGGCAATCTGTATGGATCATGGATGCACATGGTCATGGTAGGTACTCAAGTAGGTTACTGTATTCCATAGTGTGCTAGGTCACTATGGGATTCCACCTGCACTACAGTACACGTTTTATCCCACACTCGGGGGGGTCCACCTACCTATCTCCCGCTATCGAGCACCTGCAAATTACCCCAACAGGCCAAACCGCGCTGCTGAACCTTGCATCCATCCATGATAAAGCTTGGGGCGTGTGCGTGTGTGACCGTGTGTCTAATGACATCCCCTTTCTGGGTAACTGCCATGAGACGGGCTGATTGGCCGGGGCCAAGAACGAGACACTGCCCTTCCGATTTCGTACCTATCATCGAATGTCTTAGCGGCTACGGAGCAGCGGACTGACTCTTTCATCAATCAAATACAAGTTACTTTTAGCTTACTTCACAGCCCATCCAGCGGTTCGGGGTCTTGTGGCCCAGCAAGTCATCAAGCAGGCTCGTGGCAGGATGGACGGATGTATGGATGATGATGAGAGCGATGATGAAATCAGGCGGGCTTTGTTCTTGCTTCCTACCTTGCCGCGTCTTGTTCTCCGTCCACACCTCCCACCCACCCACCTGGTCGGGCTTCTTTGGGGGAATCTGGACTCGGGATCTGAAAAGCCTCGGCCTTTTGTTGGCTCTCTACTGTCTGTAACTGGCACCCCCCGTGCCACCATGGCTGACTTGTCATTCGCCTGCTAGACTCGAGCTTAATGAGCAACAGAAACAGCGTCGGATGTGTAGCAATGTCGGGCGTCCCTCCTGCATTGCCTTTTAATGTGCCTTCTTCATGCTATTGCTATTGCCTACGACAGGTACGTAACCAACTGGAGCACCCAGCACCCAGCACCCAGTACCGCTGCTCCCTGCAATGCTAATACCTAAGCCTGGCTGTTTCAACTCGCCCGGAAAACACCGGCCGAGTGACGTTGTTAGTTACATGTCAACAATGAACAAAGCAGCAAGGAGCAAGCAGCACATGCACCAGACCTGAAGCTGCTATTTGATTAGGTGATTTGAGAAGGAGCTGGGTAGCTAGGAGCGGCCACCACCGGCGCGCGCGTACGGTTCATCATCTTCATCGTGCCCCTCATCCCACCCTCCTTTCCCGGCATCCTTTATCCCGTATCGATATTGAATTCGCGATAACGGATAACCTATCAGGTAGGCCATGTGCTTTGGCTTGTGGGCGAGGGAGTGGAATGCTTGCCAAAGTTCAAGCAACACACTCTCCCAAGAAGTGCATAGTGCACAAACCCGGATGTCCTCATCGAGTCTCGTGGAGTCTCATTGAGACAACCGTACTGAACGGGGTGCGCCTTCTGGGGGTTTCAATACATATCGGCTACGGCTACTGAGTATCCATTCCAACGCTTCAATGGGGTTGCATGGATTTGCTCAGGGGTCTCTCCGCCATTAGCCTCCGATGCCCCGTGGCCCTGGTCAAACAATATGATATGTTGTTGTGTTGGGGGGCTTTCATTCATTTCATATGCTCTGCTGGCAGCATGGAATCGCATCGCTCATGCCATCGAGTCGCCTTACCAAAACCGAACCTAATGGCGCCATGTCTCTATGTACCGTATGTAGATGCAGTACCCCTAATCTAATAATAACCGCTGGGTACGCCGTAGCGACGCCCGTTGCTGGTCTGTCCCGACTCAGCAGCTGCTAAGGTTACTGGGCCGGCGGTATAGTAGCGTATTGTTGGAATTGATGGTGGGGCAACACTGCCATTGCTATTACGATGCTCACCCATCCACCTGGATTATCGTATCTGGCTGTACTTACTATTGATGTAGGTATGGATGCAGGTAGATAAGCCGCCCTCAAGGTGCGAAGGTGCAACTGCGGGCTGAGAGAGGGGCTGCAACTGCTGTTTGTTTCTGATTGCCTCGCTACTTGTGTGTGTGATCTGCTGCCCCAACTGCCCAGTCTTCTGCCCACTCCCCCTGCAGCTTCTTGGTCCTGCCAGCTGCATATGTACGGGGGATGGACATGCTGCAACGTGGTTTGTCGACGCCACTGAATAGGAAACAGGCGCACTCCTCGGTGGGTTCAAGCCTGTAATCTGATCGATGGATGGTGACGAAGGTGTCTGACTGTATTACCTCATTTCCCATATTCTCCCATCGCCCGATAATGCCCACGCCGGCGCGGATGGGATCGTTATTGGGCGACCTGATGGTGGGTTCGATCATTCAGGGATCATCTGATCATTCCCAGGCTTAAGCTTAATGGCGTCTTCCAGAGAGGGCCCAGCGCCACTGGAGAAAGACCCGAGGCGTGCCGCCGGTTTCAGCTGACGCGACGCATGGAACTCGGGCTAGAGGCTTCGAGACGTTCAAATCGCTGGATCGCAATTCAAACAAGTTTCCCAAGGTTTCAACGTGAAAGTCAAATGAGCTTCGGGAAAGACGATAATCCGGTCCCCCAAAATGGTAGGTATCATGCTGTCATTCGATCTCTTGGGCTGACTGAGCCATAGTTCATTGATTCTAGCCACAGGACGTAGCTGACTTGGAAACAAGGTACGTCACGATATCTCTGCCAGGCGCCTCCAGGGAATCTTGGCTGGACCTGAGTTTAGGGAAAGTGCTACGTCCTCTATGATACCTAGATGAGAACACCGTCGCTCCAAGCAACCATCCCACGAACCAACCAACACGCGGCGGTCCCTTTCCGCTGAGTGCAGCCAGAGATGACGTCATTTCTGTTGGTACGAATACTGCACGCCTCGGAAGTTATGAACCAGAATGAGTAACCGATCAGGTAACAAATACTCATCGCTTGAGAGAAGTAAATCCCATAGGCAACTTGAATGATGGTAGCTGAACGATCAAATAATATCTTCTCTGTACGGAGGTATATGCCCGCGGCACTCTCAGTCGGGTCAAAGGCGCCATACAGCTAGCTACTCCCCCCAGATAATCAACCTTCGATCGTCAAGAAAGGAAATATTCTGTAGACTTGCTACTGTTATGAAGTGAGGAATAGAGGCATACCAGGTATATGTATATGCTACCATTGAGTTCCATAGTTGCTGCCCGTATTCATTGGTCGATGTTGAATGGCATTGACCTTGAAGGTGTAGATGGTGCTGGAGGGTGGTCCCCACAGCCTGACCGATAACGATAAGAGACTGCATCCATCAATTGCGACTTTACCTGACTGTACGTTCCTAGATGCTAAACATGCGAACAGTATTTACGTCCTCATCAGATGACAGCTATCTCTTCACAATCAACAACCTTCACAAGAATACTTCTTTCGAAAACGTATCCTGTCGGTGAGAAACAATATCAGGCATTTATCGTCGCCAACTAAACGAGCCCATCTGAGCTTGCATCGCTCCCGAAACCATGCCCTCCGACCTGTCGTCCTACCTCGCAACACGGTACCTGACGGCCGACCCCAAACCCTCCTCCAAGAAGCCCAAGCGCAAACAAGACAAGAATGCGGGCCTGATCATTGCCGACGACGAAGAGACAGGCTGGTCACAGACAGCGCAAGATGAAGACGACGAAGACGGCGGAGGTCCCACGACCGTAGCAGGCACCTCGGCCGAGTTCCGCAAAGCCAAGAAGTCCGCCTGGAAGGTCCTCGGGGCGCCCATCCCCTCAGCCTCGGAACAGAAACAAAACCAAAACAACGACGCCGAGTCGGCCGCCGCCGACGCGATCCTGGCCTCCGCGGCGCAAGAGTCGGCCGAGACGGGCGGCGGCGACGATGGCGACGACGGCAACGCGCCCGCCGTCGTGACCATGTCCGACGGCACGCACGCGGGCCTGCAGTCGGCGGCCGCGGTGTCGGCGCAGCTCGAGAAGCGCCGCCGGCTCGAGCGCGAGGCCTACGAGCGCGACAACCCGCACGCCAAGGAGGCCGAGACGGTGTACCGGGACGCCACGGGGCGGCGCGTCGACGTCAGCATGAAGCGAGCTGAGGCGCGGCGGCTGGCGGCCGAGGCGGCGGCCAAAGAGCAGGCCAAGGTTGACGCGCTGCGGGGCGAGGTGCAGCAGGAGGAGGCCCGCCGCCGCCGCGAGGAGCTCGACGACGTCCGCATCAAGGGTGTCGCGCGCCACGCCGACGACGAGGACATGAATGCGGAGCTCCGGGCTCAGTCGCGGTGGGGCGACACCATGGCCGAATTCGTTGGCAAGTCGGATGGTGGTGGTGGCTCGGGGGCGCTGGTCAAGGCTGGGGGCAGCAAGAGGAAGACCAAGGACAGACGGCCGGTATACCAAGGTGCGGCGCCACCGAATCGATACGGTATCAAGCCGGGCTACCGATGGGATGGCGTGGACAGGGGTACTGGGTTCGAGGCCGACAGATTCAAGGCCATCAACCGCGTGGTGCGGAATAAGGACCTTGATTATAATTGGCAGATGGACGAGTAAAAAGGCTCGGCAGTACTAGGACACAAGCCGTTTTGCATTTAATGGATATACCCCTTTTTGAGCGCCTCAGTTAGCTGCCTCTCTCTCCTTGGTGAAGTTTTGGTGTTTTGATACGTACGCCTACAGCAGACCGTGATATGAAAAACAGCATTCCGGGTTATAGCTAGAACTATTATCTATCTGTACGCCAGCTGATCTTTCTGGGTAAGTCAAAAACGCAAAGTTGCATGGTGCTCCAAGGTATTATCAAATTCTTCCAAATGATCCTCTCGATATATCTTAGACTGAAAGCATCACCTGCTATATAATCATTGACCAGCATAGGCGGTATGGTATCCCTTTCCCCTTTTTAGATCGTCAAGTTCTGCGCCCCTTGACCATCAATAGAATTTTTCTGCAAAGAATTCCGGAGCAACTGATAGTTCATGTATGATTGATTAGCAATGCGGTCCTAAGGTAGTGCATGCGGAACTAAGTGTTTATACAGAATTTCTATTGAATCACACCAAAACCCAGAGAATTGTAATGGTCTCTCGCCTGAAGCCACCTGGGCCGAACCTGTGCAGCCGTGGCTTAGGCTCTCCTCGTGAGAAGCTTGGACGACGAATCATACTTGGTGTTCTCCTTTACCAACTTAATCCACAGGTTTCTGGGCATCTGGCCAGGCTTGTCGCCGACACGTTTGTCGAATTTGCGGAGAAGCTGGGCAATGCTAATACCCTGGGGAGGGATGTGTTCAATGATGTCGGCGCCTGTGACAGGCTCCATGGGCGAAGTCGCCGAAGGCGGGTTGGGACTACCAGCGCGCGAGCCTGTAGGAGTGCCCTTGGGATGGGTGCCAAGGCTGAGCTGGTTGCTGTTGCCAGCCTTCTTCTTCTTCTTGATGCCGCCTGCGCCGTCAGACATATCCCCTCCTGTAGCCTCGCCGTCGCTAGTGGAGCCTGTGATGTGCGATGGGTTGCCGACCATGAGGGGGGTGGAGCTGCGGCTGCCGGTAAGTGAAGATGTACTCGGGCCAGTTTTGGCCTTCTTCTTTCGGGTCGACTCGGTGCCGCTGGAGTCCGAGACACCAGGTGAGCCGGCACGCTTCAAAGACTTCGCCTTCTTCCCCGAATCGACCGCGGCCTTCTTAGCATGCACAGCGTCGCCACCCTTGGAAGTACCAGACTTGTCCTTGTCCTTCTCTTTGTCCTTGTCATCTTCCTTCTTGACATCATCTTCGTCGCTGTCTGAATCGGAATCGCTCTGGTGCGATGTGTAAGTGTAAATCCTAGTGAAGGTGAAAGCAATTCGATATGGAAAACAGAACACTTACGGAACTGGCAAACGGGTCCCTTTCTCTCTCGGAATCATCGCTATCGTACTGGAACTGCTTGTCGCGTCTCTTGAGGGCCTTCTTCAGATCCTTGCCCAGCAGCTTCCTCTCCAACTCTTCCTTCTTTTCCTTGGCCAATTCACTGTCAACCTCACGCTCATCTGCATCGCCAAACAGATTAGCGCCAAGCTGCTCGCGACGGACGCGATCCTTGCTGTCTTTCGCATCTTCATCACGGTCTGGTTCAAAACCTGCGGTCTCATCATCGTCCTGAAACTCGTCGCCCGATACATCCAACTCGTTGTGGTCCTGTACCTCGCGACGTGAGACAGACCGAAAAGTAGCGCTCTCTTGCTTGACATTGGGGCCACCATTGACGATCCGACGGGATTCAACCATAGCCTGTTCGCTCTTCTCCCGCTGAGCATCTCGCATGGCCCATCTAGAGACTGGCGCCTTCTTGCTCATTACCTTCTCCGCCTCCTCGATGCTCAAAGCATTCACGTTGGCCCGTTTCGATACAAACTTGTACCACTTTTCCAATGGGATCATCTGGAAGGTGCCGTTCTGAACAACTAGGGCCACTTTGGCATCTGAAAGGGGTGCTTCATATTGTCCTACCCACACATGTTTGCCATCAGCATCCTCCAGATGCCAAGGGAGAGCTTCTTCGTAGCGGATCTCATTTTCCTTCTTCTGCTTTTCGGTACGAGCCCCGTAGTGTACCTGAGTCCCTGGCTTCTTCTGCTTGCTTTCCTTTGGGTTCTTCTTGGGTGCATTGTCCCTAACCACGGGCGCCTTCATAGCGTCATCGTGCGCGCGTTGTGCATCACGCTCTGCCTTTTGCTGCGCGAGCTTCTCAGATTCCTCGGTCTGCTCAGCCGAAACCTCTACTATCTCTTCTTTCACTTCGCGACCGGGCGGGGGCTGTCTTGGATCCCGTCGATGTAGCGTAACAGGACGGACGAAATCGTCCTGGTTCGAGGGATCAAGGCCTTGGTTCTTCTTCTTGTCTTTTGACTGAGGGGGCGCAAGCCGCATGATGTGGCGACGCAAGCCGTCCTTCAAGCCCTTCTTGCTCAATATCAGAGGACCTTCTTCACAGCCGGGGGGCGCAGGCGTCGACCACCCGCCAAAGTTGCTTCGCGCCGCCTCGATTTGTGCCATTGTTGGAATGCCGCGAGGCTGGACCATCTTCTCGGGTGCGGGCTTTGATGACGCGATAGTGTTCTTGGAATTGGCATGCATTGGTGTCCCTGGGGCATGAACACCTGCCGGGCGCGCTTTTGGCTTTTGTCGCGGTACGAGCGGATTTCCAGCGGGTTTCCGTTTGCGAAGTGGTACTCCTGTCGGAGGGGTTGGACGTTGCCCATTAGGGCCACCGGGAGGCAGAGCGCTCATGGTGGGTAGTTTCTTTGTCGATATCGATTTGAATCTCTAGAACCTGGAAATCGAAGGGGGGACCTAAGGGAGTATGTTGCAAGTAGCACCGAAAGGCCTGGTTCATCGAGTACGCACGTTTATCTGCTAGAAAAGAAGGCGCGGAACTGGGAGAGCCAGATAATAGCGATGGCGGAGAAAATGAAGTTGATAAATGAAACTGTGTAGAGAAGGGCAGAACCTTGGGCGACGCGAAACAAAGAGCCGGTCAGAATTGCCCGAGTTGCAGCAGGCTATATGCAACTGCAGGCAGCGCCAAAGGTTGAGAAGTGTGCTGCGGGAGGCAGAGTTGTAAAAGGGCCCTGCGGCGAGGCGACACGGCAATTATGGTGAGATGTGGTCAGGATGGAGACTGCCTGAGGAATGCGGCGAGCATAAATCAAATTGATGCTGCAATGACAAAGACAAAGAAAACACCCAAGGTGGTAGGCATGGACGGGAGCCGCAGTAGCCTAGCCTGGCTCTTGGAGTCTTGGTCCAATCTACACAGTCAGCCAGCCAGTCACCGGTCCCGACCGCAAAGACCAGAAAGGCTCCTGTCCTGTACTGCTACTGCTTGTAGTAAACCGGGGAGAGCTTGAGACGTCAGAGGATACTTTTAGCAGCTCATAGTTGGGGTACTCCAAAGAGTGGAAATAGCCGTGAGGTGGTGGAAAAAACAAAGATGCAGGTACTTTGGGTGGATGTATTTTCGTTATCCCTTGGTGTCAGGTGCCCCACCATCCGCTTGATGTGGCCTGATTGGATGGACCACAGAAATCGAGAAGCTGTTAAGGTTGACCTAACCCGGCCAGCCCCAGTAAATTCTAGCTGCAAAAAGAGGTAGCTTAGCTGCACATGCTGTTGACCATCGACATCGAGTAACTACAGCATACAGCTTCATTGTACGAACCAAAACAGAGGCCACCACTCACTGCATGCTCGAAATGACCGGAAAGTGAAAGCCGATCTGGAATTGAGTAAGTAGCCTGGCCTGACTGGCCATCCTCAAACCCAGGTCCGTCTGTCCGCCATCTGTCAAGTACAAGTATTCATATCTCTCCTTGCGTCGATCGATCCCTGCGACCTGCTCAACCTCACTCCAACAAACGAGAAGATGGAGTCCCATCCAAATCGCGGACAGTCTTCGCGCAAACGGCCAAACCAAGCCCAGCGAAGACAGATGACCTCCCAGTTGTCAATTGATATTGACCCGAGGGCCACCGAGCCTCAATTTTCTGCATCCCGCGGTCAAAGAGGTGGTGCCGTTTCTCATTACCACGTCACGCAGCCTCAACCAGGAGCAGCTGTTCGCGGTGGCTACCCCAGCCGGGCCCAGCCAAATCCGTCGATACATAATCGATCCTTCTCCCACCACCAGCAACAACAACAGCATCAACATCAACAGCAAACTCGTCAGGGTTACAGTCACCGATCATTGAATTCCCCCACCTATGGCCAGTCTACCCAGCAGAATCATTGGAACCGTCATCCTTCTGTGAACGATCCCGCCATCATCTCGGCAGAGGCTTTTGTACCTAGGTCACATCATCAAGGATCTCTCTACAACGCCCCAGGCTATCGCCAATATAACGCTCGACGTGAAGAGATAGATGCCCAATCCTCGTTCCTTGAACAGTTATGCGTCGCCGTAGTCGGCGGTGCTGAGATCGAGCTTAGCGAAATTGCGGAGAAGGAAAAGTTTCGTGTCCAGGTGGAAGAGATATGCCGCGCTGTCATTGATTCTCATGAGATCGACAACAAGAATGACTCCTGGGCCGGTCCTGAGAGCGTGCAACTGAAATGTTTCGGGAGCCTTTCTTCTGGGTTTGCCACCAAAACCGCCGACATGGATCTTGGTCTCCTTTCGCCATCTTCGCGGCTTTCTCCTGACATGCCGGATTCGCCTGTACCCCGACTCTTGGAAAAGGCTCTGCTCGACGCTGGATTCGGAGCTCGTTTATTGACTCGAACCCGTGTGCCTATCATCAAACTATGTGAGAAGCCTACTGATAAGCTCCGCTCTGATCTTCTGGAGGAACGAACAAAGTGGGAGAACGGATTAACCGACGGTGAAAACGCTGATGCCGAAGACGGGCCAATCGTGGATGACGCTCGCATTCCAGAACAGGCAAAGGATACTACCCTGGATGGAACCAATGGTCGTTCAAGTGATTCACCGGAAATGATCGCGGGTGAATCGTCGCAACCGGAAGACCCAGCCGACTCCCTCGCATCACTGAAGCAATCTGAAAATCAGTCTCTAGCAGGGTACCATAGCCTTGCCAAGAAAGTATTGCGCCGGATGAATGGGCGAGATCTCACACACTCAAATATTGAAGACTTCACGGATGCAGACTTCATGCTCCTTGATGACTTATGCATTGCGTTTGTTGATGGTCTCTACGACGAAGAACTTAGAGAGCGCGTGCGAAACTGCCACGCCTTCGCGCCAGGCAAACACGTACCGAATTTCAAAAGTCTACAAGGCGTATTCAATCTCGTGTTGGGAGAGCGTTTTGTCCTTCTTCACAACCGAGGATTTGCATTCCCCGCCGGCAGTGCTGCGGAAGAAACATATTTGAAGCATTTCCACCATTGGGCGCATCTTCTTGAGACGCGAACCTTCGGCAGTGATCCGTTGTTGTTCAGCAGGGACCTGCACATTGCAGTTGAAAGACTGCGCCACGTCCCTGGCCTCCAGCTGATGCTGCTACAACAAGATCAATACGAATCGCCTTCTACATACCATTTGCGGGCTGCAAAGATTGCAGAAGGGTTGCTTCCTAGGAATTCTCCTCAATCACATGAGAGCCTTGACCTGCCCAAGTTGCCAGGATATTATATCGCGGGTATCTGGGATGTGGATATTCGGCGTGAGCTTGAGGCATTCGCACAATCAAATCCCTCGTCAAGCTTCAGAGAAATTGCCCGCCGGCACAAGTGCCTTCATCTCGCCTCTCAGTATTCTAAAGCCTTGGAAAGTGGCCAATACAACAAACAGGACATTGCAGCCGTTTCAGACTACATCCAGTTTCTGCGCGGCGACACAGGCGACCAAGTCCCGGAAAGCTTGGTTACTAGAATTCGCGCCCTGCCTGACCCTTCCCGCATGCAGGTGAACCGACCGAGAGATCGTTACCATGACAAGCTAGAGTTCCCCAAGTCAGGGGTCGGTGTTCAGTGCGATATCAACTTTTCCGCCCACCTTGCCCTTCAAAATACCTTACTACTCCGGTGTTACTCTTACTGTGATCCTCGTGTGCGACCACTCGTGTTGTTTGTCAAACACTGGGCCAAGGCACGGGGCATAAACACGCCCTACCGAGGAACTCTGAGCAGTTACGGGTATGTTCTGATGGTGATCCACTATCTCGTCAATGTCTGTCAGCCTTTTGTTTGTCCCAACCTTCAACTTCTGGCGCCGCCGGACCCGGATCTCCCACCTGAAGCCCTTGAAGGCATCGCGGTGTGCAAGGGTCGCAACGTTCGTTTCTGGAGAGATGAACAAGAAATTCTGCGAATGGCACAGCAAGGTGCGATCAATCGGAACAGGGAGTCTCTTGGTTTTCTCCTCCGTGGCTTCTTTGAGTACTATGCTCAGAACAACATGATGAGCGCGGGTAGCAAGAGAGGGTTTGACTGGGGACGAGACGTGATAAGCCTGCGGACTCCGGATGGCCTCTTAAGCAAGCATGAAAAGGGCTGGATTTCCGCGAAGACGGTTTTTCAGGTCCAGGGTGGAGCGCCACCAACCCCTACCGAGGCAGAGTTAATGCGAAATCCGAATTCGCCGGCGCTTGGATCCCCCTTTTCCCCCAATCATGATCCTAGCACGCCGATGTCTCCGGTTATTCCAACGAAACCCGAAGCAAACTCCAAACCCAAAGACTTCAAGGAAATCCGCCATCGCTACTTGTTTGCCATCGAGGATCCTTTCGAGCTCGAACACAATGTCGCCCGAACGGTAACCCACAACGGAATCGTGTCGATCCGCGACGAGTTCCGCCGCGCGTGGCGCATCATCAAGTCGGCCGGCAAGTTCCCACCCTCGGAGGACCTACTGGAAGATGAGAAGTTGCATAGCGAGCTTCTGGGCGGAAGGCAGTTTGACGAACTCCTTCAGGAGCTTCATGGTCTTAATTTGGAAAGGTAAAATGGACTGGTGAGGGTGGGTGTAAGATACCAATGCTGCTTAGCTGAAAGGAAGGAGTTTGTGGGTGGCATGTAGTGCTGATGATAGAGCTAGGCAATAAGTCTCATAATGACGAATGTGCTAATAATTCAAGAGGATTGCAGAAGAGTCATTCTTCTGCTTGTATTGATATACTGCCTTTCGTCGGTAGGTGGCAGAAGTTGACCGTTTGCCAGACGGTAGACAGCAGAAAGATGGAAACTTGGCGTTTGGATATTTGCCAGCCACTCCTCAGACGACTTCCATTATTCTGCTTTCCTGTTGGCATCAAGAAATCCGAATGAGACCAAATCAACGCGTTTTCAACCTCAGAAAGCCAAGACAGTCTTCCGGATATCCCGTCCCTTGGCGTTTAAGCCAACATGCAATGCTGACTTCAGCCCAAGCCACTACGGCTGATTGGTAGTCACTTGTTGTGCCGTCGCTCACCAAACTTACTTGGGTCCAAACAAACCATTAGGTCCACTGATACATATGGTAGGTAATCTCTCGAACCAGCCCAATTCCAACTACAAAGGAATGTACACCAGAGTGAACTTAGAGACCCAGGCTGTCAGCAGAGACATGAAGGTTCACATATTGGCCTCACCCAGATTTCTATAATCAGTTCGTGCTTTACTCCGTACACCGCAACGTCTTGGCCAGCAGCCACGTTTGTGATGGAATGTCCAGTTAGTCGGCAGCAACTTATTATTGCGCCTCATGGTGCTTGGCCCGGCCCCCTGGCGGCAGAGGTTCAGCTAAAAGGCAGGCCTAGTCCACTAGCTTTACCAACAGACAGCTGAACCACACCGGGTGATGCGATAGGTTCTAGACGTGGGCACCTTTTGGCCCTTTCGATATCATTTGAACATGATCTCCCCCATCCCCCTGAACCGTCGAGGAATGGCATCAGACATAACCCCTCCAAAGAGTCACATTTGTTCCACGCTTGGTGTCATAGCAGACGTGACCCAATCATAACATTCGCCATGTCAACTCTTCTCTATCTGAGCGCAGTACTCTCCGTAGTCTTGTACGTCGTATATCTCCGCCTCCTCCCACGCCCTCTCCCAGGGATCCCGTACCACCAGCACTCGGCCAAGCGGCTTTTCGGCGACCTGCCGGACTACGTCGCCTCGTACCGAAAGCATGGCGAGTTCTACCACTACCGCCACGAGAGCGTCAGGCGATTGGGGTTCCCTCTCTACCAGTTCTTCATGACGCCGGTATCGAAGCCCCTGCTGGTGCTCGAAGACCCGCGCGAAGCAGAAGACATCTGCCTCCGGCGCAACCGGGACTTCGATCGCGCCCCCCTGACCTCCAATATCCTCGGTGTCGTCATGCCTCACTCGAGTATCGTCAAGAAGTCGGGCACGAGCTGGCGGGCTCAGCGCAAGCCCTGGCTGGGTGTCATGGCCCCAGACTTCCTCCGCCGCGTTGTCGGACCAAGCCTCCACGAGGCGGCCACGGAATTGATGGAGTTGTGGCGCATCAAAGCGGTAGCATCGATTGCGAGCGGTGGCAAAGACGGCGTTGTTGACATCCTGAGTGACTTTGATGCTGCTGCCCTTGACGCTATCTGGGTAGCCATTCTGGGCGAGAAGCTCAACGGACTGAGAGACCAGATCAATGCTATCCGCCCGGCCACGGCTGCCATTTCTACGGGTTCGAAAGAAAAGGGGAGCGCAAAAATCAGCGATGGTGGAGATAGAGCCAACAGCCTCGACATGCAGAACACCATGCGCTACATGAACCACGCCGCCGTCTCCTGGCGGACCTTCAAGTTCCCGCCATTGCAACTGTGGCTCATGAAGCGGAGCACCGAGTTCCGGCGCTTCGACGACCTCAAGAATCAACAAATCCAGCGCATCATGCAGAGCTCCATCGCCAAATTCCAAGATGCCCTTGCGCGAGGGGTCGAGGCCCCGGACAGCTGCGCCATGGACCTGGTGCTGCGCCGCGAGGTCCAGGACGCCCACAAGACCGGGAAGCCGCTGCGCGACCTGACCGCCGACGCCGACCTGTGCGACGAGATCTTCCTGCTGCTCTGGGCGGGCCACGACACGACGTCCAACACACTCTCGTGGTGGGTCAAGTACATGACGCGGTACCAGGCCGCCCAGCGCCAGCTCCGCGCCGCCCTCGAGGCCGTCTTCCCGCCCGGCGGCGACCCGCCGTTGCCGACCGTGGACCAGATCCTCGACGCCGACATCCCCTACCTGGACGCGGCCATGGAGGAGACGCTCCGTCTGTCGACCATCACGACGGTGGCGCGGCAGGCCGTCGTCGACGCCGAGGTCTTGGGCTGCAAGGTCCCCAAGGGCACGCAGATCGCCATGCAGAACCTCCTCTACGAGCGGCCCGTCTCCGTGCCCGAGGAGATCCGCAGTGAGACGAGCCGCACGATGCATAACGAGAAGCGGCCGCGTGGGGGTTACGACGGTCCCGCCGGCGACAATCTGCAGGACTTCGTGCCGGAGCGCTGGCTCGTCAAAGGAGAAAAAGAAGGCGAGGTAGTCTTTGATGCCTATGCACTCCCGCGGACGGCATTCGGGGACGGCCCTCGAGGATGCTTTGGTAAGTGGTCCTCTAAGTACTGCGATCTACCTTTCTCCCTTCTCTCTACCTGTTCTCTTATTCGTTCTACGCCAAAAACATCACCCCTTTTTGCTGACTCGTGGGCCGTTCCCTTCTTTCGGGAACTGTAGGTCGCAGACTGGCGATGCACGAGCTTAAGATCATGATGACGTTGACGACGCTCTGCTTCAAGCTCGCGCCGCTGCCGGATCACCTCGACAACATGCGCGCAGACGAGACGCTGTTCAGGAAACCAATCGACTGCTTCGCGCGTTTTGAGGTCTTAAGGGAGGTGAGCAGATCGTCCAAGTGAATACTGGAGGGCCAAAAGCCGTCAAGAACAGCATTACTCCGGTTAGCAGCTCGAATGATGTCGTTTATTCCCTACGGATAGTATCAAGAGGTAGATTGAGTTGATACGTAATGAACTCAACGTTCTGTGTAGTGCACCCGTTTTTAAAATCACCACTTTCCAGAAGATACTACAAAACGACTCCGCCCGATCATTTCTACAACAAAACCTTTTACCCAGTCGAATGTGAAATATTCGCAAACTACAAAGAGCACGATATCGCTCGCTGATGAGTATAAAACCCTGTTACAGCGACACTCGTGGCCGGATAGGAGACCTGGTGCGAGTCACGTTGATGTCGCTGCTCCGTCGATGCCATTTGCAAATATCCATACAAATGTTAACTACACAAAACAAGACATATTAGATCATTATAATACCAAGCGAGAAAAAGTAAGCATGGTAGATGCATCATTTCTCTCATATTTCCGAGCTACTACTTCTCGTATCGAATTATCCATATAGTGTCCAACCACATTATACACGAGGCTTACTACCTAGATACTTCCGGAGTTCTTCCACGTCGCAACCGTGTAGTCGAGGGACAGGCGGCAAGACAGTCGACGAGAATTCCTTTCTCCAGGGGTGGTCCCACGTCTTCTTAGTCGAGGTGGCCTTTGGTGCGTTGGCGTATTTGGCCGTTGCCTCGACGGTTATCCGAGGATACTGGAACTCCCAGGCATCATAATCGTTTGGTGTCATGGGCTGGAAATGGCAGTTGCCAGTGAAGCATAAAAAGATATGTCGACTGTTGTAAACGCCACGAGTGTTGGTCTCGGTGACCATTCCATCTTGGAGCGTAAAGATGATGACGCAGATATTATACAAGTCGGCGGTTATCTGGCTCACGACGGCTGGCGTCCATGCGTGTGCCAGATGCAGCAGCTGCCAGATGTTGGCCTTGAAGGTGCCGCCACCGACCGACGATGTATCGAAGAACCGGTTATTCAGCTCGCTGTAGAGGCTGTATCTTGGGTGCTGCGGCTGGGAAAGTACATGGTGAAGATAGCCTAGATGTTCCGCCTTGACGACATCCCAGTGCTCGTCGCTTCCGTATAGGCAGAAAGCCACACTGCGCCAGTAGCAGTCCCCATCAGGCTCCAAAGCCGGCGAGTTGCGATGCACAATGAATTCGACGTCCTCGACCAGCGGGAACCCCTTGAAGACCTGGTATCCGTTCTGTGCCCAATTTGCTGCAATAGATGCATTATCATCGACAAGGGCCCTGGTGCCCCATGAAGACTGTTGGAGTATAGACGTAGCACGAGAAATGGGTTCTCTTCGGTGACTCGATCCGATTTCCTGCATATATCTCCGTCGATCAAGGCGGAGGCCAACAAGAGGTGAAGGATATTCGCCAACACGAGTTTGCATATCTTGGTATCGAAGCAAATTTGCAGTACGAGAAGCAGCAACTGTGTGGTGGATGCCGTAAAATTCGGCATGCTGGATGACTTCCTCGTCGCCGTCCATCTCACCTGCATAGTCGAGCCCGTATATCAAGTCATTGCCATATTGTGAGCCTCCAACGCGCCAGCTTCCGCCAGATATCTCCATTATCGAGTCATCATCATCGTCATCATCGTCGACCAATGAGACGACCTGGTTTTGAGCGCTAGAGCGAACGGTACTCAGGGTTCTACTAGGCGATGGAAGATAGGAGGGAGCCGCTCTAATTCTTGCCATAGAAGGTGTACTTGTCGGTGGTTTCTTCCGCAGTCGGCACTTGACGGTGATAACATTGGGCGAAGGAACGAGAGATTTGGCCCTGCGGATCACCTCGTAAGGCGATTTCTTGGGGATGGGTTCGGTCTGAACGCTGGCATTGGATGCACATGACTCTGTTTGGATGCCAACGTCGGATACAAGTGACTCTGTCTGGTTACTGGCATCGGATACAAGTGACTCTGGTGACTCTGTTTGGACGCTGGCGTCGGCCACGATTGGTTCGGATGTCTGGACTTGGCTGGATTTCACCAGCTTGATCACGGTGTGTGTATTGATAGCAGCATCGGCATACTGCTTTGGTTCAGTTGAGTAGAATGGCGATGAGTCGACTTCATATTCCAGGCGCTTGAGTGCTTTGGGGGTCAAATAGCCCTGGTTCGCGCTCTTGATCTGGGCCAAGGCATTTTCTAGGTCCTCGTGCAACTTATCGAAGCCTGTCTCCTCTTCCCAAGTCTCGGTCTCGGTAGACTCGTTCGTCTGATGTTTCAGACGTTCCTGCTCGAGTTGATGGAACTCTTCAGCTGATGGGAGCCTGCCGTCATCAACTTCGCTGAGCGGGCTGCTGGAGGGATTGCGGCGTTGGACCTTCTGCTGAGGCTCAACGGGAGATTGGGTGTCGTCGAGCTTACGCTTGGTGCCTGCCAGCGCAAAGTCCTTGACGGTTTCCGAATCCATCGTGAACTGAGGAAAAGAAACCGAGAGATGAGTACGGAGATGTGATGTGTTGCTGAATGATTGCAGGTACACTGAAGAGGGTGGGTTGTCAGGATGATGCTTTGGAAATCATTGTCTGCACGACCAAGTGGCACCTCCTTCCTCCTGTGTGCGTGTGATTTATTGAATTGTTTGATCAATCACTCTCGTATATGTCACTGCTCAATCAATTCGCTCCTTTATTCCCCCGAACAATAAGGCAGGGGACAACCACATCTCAACAATTGGCACAAGCTTGTTATTATCCCATGGCTGCCATTGTCCCGTAAACAAATGACAGAAACAATTGCCATACTTAACCAATCAGTCAATCAATTATTACATTTATCAGATTTGATAATCCCACTACCATTACGCCAGTCGTATAGCAAGCAATACCGCGGGTCCGCTTGGTGGAAGCAACATTGTCGTCGATAAAGGGGGACGGGCGACAAATCGAGAGCACAACCGCGACGCAGCCAACAACACAACTGGTCGTAGGGTAATCATTGAGGCACAACACTCGGTACTCCTTATCTGTGAAAACATTTTGTTGAATGAGAACCAAGCCGGCCGGTTCATTGATTTAGGTATATAGGGGGAAACCCGTCGATTTAATTCCGAAACAACGCAACAGCTCCAGCAATCTAAGCATTCCTTGAAGAAACTGCAATTCAATGTGGCGATGGTGTCCAATATACAGATTTAGAGTGTTATCTATGGAAATTAAGACAGACTCGTTGCATTCACACCAATACTAGTGAAGTTCTCATTGTCTTTGACGGCCATCAATCAGTCGTCCTTGCGTGCGGAGGACTCCTTTATCTGGTCAATCGCAGAGAGTTCCCAGTACTGTAGATAAAGGTACTGATGGAGGATGTTGTGGTTCGTGAGCACTTAGCCAGTATATGTGTGGTGATTAGGAGTGGTTATTGACGATCAGACCGGCTACTGCTGCAGTTGCTGCAAGCAGAGCTTTGAATCAAAAGGCATTAGCAGTATCAACTGTGCTAGAGCCGTAGTGGCATCAATGTTGCCTCTTATGATACCACAACGACGTTACTATCTCACTACGCTGATGACTTCGAGGTCCGAGGTGACAATGCGGCAACAGTGGAGATTGGGTCGGCAGAGTCATCATTGCAAGTAAATTGTGCTCATGAGACACAAGATAGGTATATTGGTTCCCTATGAAAACTGAATACTAAGTGTTGTCCGTACCTAATAGGCAGGGACATAATTTGAGGTGGTACCTGCATGACAAGGCAGCTAAGGTAGGTGCAGCATTCCTTCAGAGGCTTGCTTGCTATTTATTATAATGTACGAAGATTTCTCTTGCCCATCACTCATCGCCCCGAAGGTCGTGATCTGAGATCGGAATGATGGGCCTTCTTTAGTCGCTTGGAATAATTGATCTACCAACGTTCCGTTCAGAGCTCGTCCTGGGTTGGACATAGCCCTGGCTCTCCCAAAAAGGGGAGAGCACCGCTGGGGGGAGGGAATGGGGGCTGCAACAACATATAATATCACGATTTCATGATTCTTCACATGAACATACCTCACCAGGGGAAAAAAGGTATATGGTATCTGATTTGGGTCATAATCTAGTGCCCTAGAGTCCATATCCTCGTAGGTGGGCCCAATTTTCGAGCCTCCCGTAACGCCGCGCAAAGTAGTGTCATAGTCGTTCATGGAATCACATAAGTTGTACAGGAAGCCACCAAGACGGTGTCTTGTTGCTAACGTATTGCCGACCGAGAGCTCAGTCTGCAATGTGCTGGAAAAGCGGCGAAATGGATTCACCGTAGTGGTTCCTTCGGATGGCCTCGGAAAGTAAGAAGGAAAGGTCGAGGATAACCAACTTACTCATGTTCTTGGCTTTGTCCTCGCTGATAGGGAAACTGTTGGTAACGATGATCTGATCGATGCACTCGCAGGCTTGAAGCTGCTCGAGACAGTCGCCACCAAACACACCATGCGTTGCCATGCAGTACACCTTGTTGGCGTGACCACGCTTGACCACAGTCTCAGCCGCAGCGATCCAAGAACCAGGCTTATCAATCATGTCATCGACAATGAAGACCGGTCGATCCTTGACATCGCCCACCAGAGTAATCATGTGTTCCATACTGGGGTCCTTCAGCTTCTCATCCTCTTCGTCGGATGATACCTCAGCATCTCCTGATCCACCTAGAGCATGCGGCTCAGGGGCGAAATATGAAGACGCGTGAGACATGGCCATCGGGTCCTCGGCCTCCGTCTTCTCGGACTGCTGACTACCTTCACCTCCAGCATCTGACTGGTTGGCTGAAGGATAGTCATCGGGCACGATGTGCCCTTGCACCAAACGACCATGGGTCACGACTTGAGCTCGCACATCATTGAAGTTCTGGCTCTCTTCCTCGTTCAGCTCGTCGATAGGCGAGGCCGGGGTCGGGGCTTGCACAGTTCTAGTGCGCATGAGCGGCGGGCCGTTAGACCGCCGAGGAGATCCTTGCGCATCCGCAATGACCCGTGACGATCTGGGAGGGGTACTGTCTGCATCCTTGGTTTGGCTTGTCTCGGCTTCATCACTCGACATAGCTTGTGACAGCCGGTTGGTGCCATTGGTGAGGGGGGCGGGCCTGTCGAAGCCATCGAGATGGTTCATGATCATGCTGACCGTCATGTTGGCGCCGGCCCGCTTGCGATCCGTGGTAACAATGCCAAAATTCAGCTTTAGGGCATCGGCCAGGGATGTGACTCGCTTTGTTCCGCCAGCGTTCTTGGAGACGACAACAGCCTCCTTCCAATTGGATACGTTCATCCGAATCCAGCGGGCTATCAGCGGTTCGGCGTGGAGGTTGTCAACCGGGCACTTGAAGAAGCCTTGCATCTGGGAAGCGTGAAGGTCAATTGTGATGACATGCTTCACGCCAGCTACGTGCATCAGATTGGCAAGCATTCTGGCCGTGATGGCGCCTCGATGAGACTTCTTCTTGGACTGTCGGCTGTAGGGGAAGTATGGTAGGACAGCTGTCAGGCTCGACCATCAGTATACTTGATACTTGAGCTGAACATTGGTGAGAAGGGTAGGTATGTAGCTTACCCGTGACCTTGTTCGCGGAGCCGCCCTTGCATGCAGAGATCATGATGAGCAGCTCCATGATGGTGTCGTTGATCTTGGGACTTCCCGATTGCACAACGAACACGTCCTTCTCTCGAACGCTGGTCAAGATGCGTACGCTTGTTTCTCCCTGGGACAAGAAGCCATTGTCAGCAGGAGCGTGAGACACAAGGGCGACTACCCGACAAAGAGCTCAAGCAAGACGTACATTTGAGAATTGGGACAAGTCAGCCGAGGCCGGTGTCAATCCCAAGTTCTCACATATTTTGCCAGACAGAGCCGGACACGAAGTGCCCGAGAAGACAAGTGTGTTGCGCATCTTTTCGAAGGTGAGAAAGAAAACAGTTCTGGGCGGACGAGAAAAAGTTCCAGATGGAAGGAAGAAAAAATTGGAGTGGGTCAAGAAGCACGAGCAGAAGCACGGCCTGTCGTTTGTTCCTTAGCCGAGGGGTAGCAAGCAGGTAGGTAGACTGGTAGGGGGAGGTAAAGAGAGTAAAAAAATGTATGAGCTGGGCGGGCTATTGGCGACTGATTGATTACGAAGGGTTCAACAGAGATTAACTCGGTGCCACTGGAACATCGATCCTCAGCGATCCGGCATTCTCATGATACACCGTCTGGAGGGAGAGGTTGCTGGCTACAGGCAAATAGCATTGGGATAATTGAGATAAATTATTAGAAGAGAGGAATGCAGCTGTCCCACGTTGGAGGTAGGAAAGAGAGATAACCCCGACCTCGGATTGGCCCTAAGGTTAGTGGACTACGACGTAGTAGAGCTAACCTAGTAAATACCTAAATCAGTCAATCAGTCGGCATGCACATAATAATTGCATAAACACCCACTATGATCCAATTGGAATTGAAGCTAGGTTTATCCGTTGCTGCTTCGGTCTGCTCCTTTCGTCGAGGATACATGTCTATACGTCCATGTAAGTCATTGGACCATTTTTGCATGTCAATCCTATCTAATAAAAAATAGCTTATAGAGGTACCCGGGCCTCGTATTAGGCTCACAGAAAGGACGCAAAGGCCTCAAGGCCGGTGTTGACAAGGCTTCAGTAGAGTAGATATGGGCATCCCAGGTCTCTCGGCGGCCCTGCAGCCATTTGGGAAACCCACTGTACTGAGCGGGCAGAGCGTCGTGATCGATGGCCCCGCCCTCGTCCATCGGATATGGGAGGCTGTCATGCACCAGCAGTCGCTGGAGAGCGCAACCCTGGGTCACGTACCGTATGCCGCCTTAGGGGAGAGTTTCGTCAACTGGCTAAATCTGCTTCATGCCGGTAATGTCGAGGTGTAAGTCCTCCTTGGCCAAACTTTTCTGGTTTGGTCTACTTCCCTATCAGTTCTCTGCAGGTGTGCGTGTGTGTGTGTGTGCATGTTGGCTAAGCTAAAATCACCTCTTTCCAGGAGGAAGATCTACTTTGACGGGTTTCTCCCGCCAAGAAAATGGGCCACACGGAGAGGACGCTTGATCCGGACTACCAAGACAATGGCGGAGGCCTCTTCGTTCATGTCGTCTGGCGTGAGCAAGCCAAGAGGCAAGGCGCCCTTCAGTTCAAACGTCGCGCTGACTGATCTCGCCCGAGCTGGGAACGGCACCACGCGGCGGTTCCCCAAACACCCCTTTCTCGTGCCTGCCGTGGCCGAGTCGGTGCGGAACATGAGGCAGTGGAGGGACCGGGTGCAGATCGTGCCCGGGGAAGCAGACACCTACTGCGCCGAAGACATCCGGCAACACGGGGGTACCGTGCTGACGACAGACTCCGATCTGCTTATGGAAGACCTCGGCCCTCAGGGATCCGTGGCCTTCTTCTGGGAGATCGGTACCAAATCCCTCGACGACAACAACACTGGTGAGATATTCGCCCTGACGTATTCGGCACGTCAGTTGGCGGAGCAATTTGGTCTTCAACATTATGGCGGTATACCGCGACTGGCCTATGAAATGACAACGCGACACACTGGCCTAGATGAGGCTTTGCACTTTGCCAAAGCCAGCAATACTACTGAAGATACAGTAAAGGAGAATTACCAGAAGTTCTTGGAGGAACATCTCGTACCGCAGGAGTACATATCCGCAGACCACCCAGTCATCTCCCTCCTCACCTCACTAGATCCAAGGATATCCGAGCTTGTGATCCAGTCCCTCAACATAGACTTGGATCCCGAAGCTAAAAGCTCATCTTCGACCGATGACAACACCATTAACACCAACACCACCGCCACCGGTTTACCCCGGGGCCCAGACAAGATCTCCATGTTCCTCCCCGTCATGGTCGAAGACAATGCACGGAAGAGCTCCTGGACCACCAGCGAGCCGGTGCGGCAACTATGCTACGCCATCGCCCAGCAACAGAAAAAAACGCCACCCGGCCCGCGGCGCGACGACGACGTCGTCATCGAGTACCGCACGCTCGAAAGCTCGACGGGCGGGCGCCAGATCAGCCTGCCGAGCCCCGCCGAGACGGAGGCCGGCTGCGCGCAGCTCCTCGCGACCCTCGAGCAGATGGAGCTGGGCCTCCCGGGCCGCGAGCTGCTGTGGCTCGCCCTCGCCGTCTACCAGGACGTCGAGTGGTCCGCGTCCAACGGCCGGAACCCGCTGTCGGTCCAGGTGATCGGCGAGGCCGCCTCGCTCTTCCAGGCGCCAACGAACAGCGGAGAAGAAAAGCAACAGCAGCAGCCCGGGCGGTACGGCTGGGACGTGCTGCATTTCACGGCTCAGGTCCAGGCCTCGCTCTACTCACTGCGTATGCTCAAGCAGGTCTTGGACATCGTATCCGCCCTAGCCGACCCCCCGCTCTTCAAGACCCAGGAGAAGCTGCAGCAGCGGCTGTCAAACCTGCCTCTGATCGCGGACTGGCCCACGGCCGAGACCATCTTTGGCCAGCTGTCCCGGATACAGCGAACTGGGTGTCTATCTATCATCTCCAAGATGCTCGATATACCAGAGTTTGAGTTCAAGTCTTCTTCCAAAAACAAGAAAGCTACGCAGAGCAACCAGAAGAAAGGGCAGTCTAGCCGGCAAATGCCACCTCGTTCGTTGGCAGTCAACCCCTTTGCTGTGCTCAGCCCCCAAGCGCAGGAAGAATGATACCCGAGGGATGCGAGATGATACAGTCGACTCAAATTCAGCATTGACATCGAATGGCCACGATAGATATATACATATTGGCAAAAGTGCTGCTCTCCAGATTATGCCGTTGTATGGGCTAAGAAAATTTAATGCGACTGGTAAAATGGTAACCAAGATCGCTTATTTCGTTGAAATAAACAAATTTTGTAAAACTGACGAACTTAAATTATATTCGCGGCTTGTGACTTGTCTATGCAAACCATTACACGAGAAGCAGTGCTTCCACAATGAAGGGAATATTCGGTCTGGTCTGAGCTTAATCCTCGAAACGCATATGATATATTCAGACTGGTGAAAATCGCGCCCTGTCGCTTGCTACCTATTATCTTATTAAACTATTTCGACCAATTTCCATCACTCTATTACCGAACTATGCCTCCCTGGCTGCCCGGTTGTCTATGGGAGATATCCAGGCTCACATCCTCAGCCCTCTTATATAGAGAAGGCACTCGCAAACCTAGCCAAAAGCTAGCCGAGTCTTGAAATCCTCAAACCTGTCATCTACTCGCACCCCGTTCCAGGTCTCATTACCATCATCATCTTTACCCAGAACTGGGGGTCCGACCTGCTCGATGGCAAAACTAGCCGCTACACTGCCCCAAGCTGCCGCCTCTTCCAGCCCCTTTCCGCGAGCAAGAGCCACCGCGAGCCCGCCCAGGAACGTGTTCCCACCACCGGTGGGGTCGACAACCTTTTCCTTGTCGGTGTGGTATGCAGGTACCCAGCGCTCAATGCCGGGGTCAACCTCGATTTCTTCGTCAGCCACCATGCCCTCGGGATCTTGCAGCAAGCCAGCAAATAGGGCTTCCATGTCCGTGTCGTGCTGTAAGCTACCGTGCAGCATGGCCGACGGCTTCTTGCGCTTCCCCGAATTGTTTCCCGACCGTTTTGTGCGTTTTCGACCACCATTGCGGGCAAGATAGCAGCCCTTCTCACCCGCCCTTACGACCAGGGCAAAGGATTGCAGAGGCATAGACCCAAGCAACTGCTCACATGCACGTTCCACAGAGGCCGTACTGATCTCTCCCGTTTCCGGGTCCAGACCGTTGTCGCCCATGAAGCCAGCAAGTTCTGAGTGGTTTGGGCTGCAGATATCAACAAGAGGGAGGGTGTTTGTGCAGTTCAGCAATTCATCAGTCGTACACAAGTCGGGGACAGGCTCCCATACGAAAACTGCTTTCGGTAGATTATTGCCGTCTGGAGTGGACATGTCTGCCCGTCGTTCCTTGATTCCCCTCACAAGTTCCTGGCAGCGCGTTGGCGAACAGACCATGTGAAAAGAACGGGAGGCGAGCAGTTCCGGTGTAAGGTCGTCGGCAGTAATGCGTTTCTTGGGAGTCAAGTAATGAAACCCGCGGTTCTGGTGCTCGTCGTATCCATTCCACCCACGAGTCGTTAAGCGTTCTGGGGTATCCCGCATCAAGGCCGCGGTTTCCCAGCTCGTGATAAGTTCAGTCAGAGCAGTCGGGAAATCCGAGCCTTTGTCGACGATCCACCCGACCGCGGTGGAGAGCGGTGGAGGTGACAGGAGCCGTGCCCCAAGAGCCGAATAGGTGCCTGCGCCGCCGATTACATCTTTTTTGGGCGGCGTTGGGGGCAGGTACTCAATGTCATCTAGGAATGTGTCAGCAAATATATACCTGATAGGCATGTAATCCCCGTATTAGGACTGAAGTATTGAGGAATGAGGAAGCGGAGCTCAGGAACTTCAATACATTGACAAAACATCAATACATGGGTGACGATACAAGTTTGAAATGGAAGCTCCTCATACTTGTAATTTCTTTGTCTGGTTGCATGGCCATATCATAGACATATACTTGGGTAATTCTCGGACGGCTAATTTATAGATAACGTGAAAACAGAAGAAGGAAACGAGGACGCAGTATGGGCTTGAGCTGGAAAGCGATGAAAGAAGGCTTACCTATGATGAACATGCCCATGGTCACAAAATCTATTCCCTGTGACTCGGTTCCGGCAGTTTTCATGCCGTCCGCCCCCTCCCCCGGGTTGGACAGGCCTGTGTCTGCAGCGGTGGCCATGATGTATGTATCTCCCACCCGAATATCCTTGACGCAAGGAAGGGGTAGGGCTTGGCCAGAGGCAACTAAGCCCACCGGCAGATATTGTATGCAGAAAACAGGCCGAGCCCTACAAGAGAACCAGAGCCGGGTTGAGAGAAGGTGGTGGGATGCAAAGTTGGATGTCGGTCAGTCCAGACGTGCATGCATGAGAGACGATGCCTAGGTGGTCTTAGGTATCAATTGTGAGACAAGGCTGCATCGGTGAAGCTCTGTTCGGGCAGACTGATAGGGTAGGCTGCTTGCAGTGGCTGGCTGCAGTGGTAGTAATTGGCTCTACTTAAGAAAAGGAATTAATATCCCAGTCTTAACAAAAAAAAGACAAACCAGAAACGTCTGCAAAAAGCGCTCTTGATTGGCAGAGCGTGGCGGCTTACTTACATGCATATAATGAACGGTGTTCACATACACCTCATCAAGGTCTTATCAGCCAAGTAAGTGAACTGCTAGCAGAGCGGCGTCTGGCACCTACTCTTTTGCCTTGAAGACGGTTGAAACAACCGTGTAAACAGCATGGGGGAACAGGTAGAATAGAACGACATTGCACGATTATAGCATTGTCCCGTGTTTCCCGTGTTTCCAGTCCTCCTCGGAAGCGGGGCAATTTTTATATGGTGGCTGTCGCTAATTGAAGCTACCAGCTAACCTACCTACTTACCTACTTCCCTACTTGCCTACAAACCTCTTTTTACAGCACAGTAACCTACCAGCAGTAACTTAACCTAAGTACCTACGGTTAGCCATCTAGGCCAGCCTGTACTTCTCAAGGCAGCTGCTTGCCCCAACCAGCTAACGGCTCTAATGCTCTCCAATGCTCTAATGCAGGGGTTCTCCAAACATTTTACTACTAACATGCCATCCACGCAAGCTGCCCAGCCCAGGCTGTCAATGTCAAATACCCAAATACGCTGTAACGCCAGGCTGTCAGATTTCCTAACGTCGCCGCCTGATCGGCGACTCAACTTTATATACTGCATACGTAACAAGATAATCTGACTGACTAACCTATATCCCGGATCCCGTTGCAAATCGCTGCGTTCACCCTTTGCTTGTTGCTTTAAAGCTCCCATTCCTCACGTTTCGGAAAAATAGGCCTCGACGTTTTAGCGAGTTCCCCGTCCCCCTTATTGCGTAGTCGGGTCACCTCCTAAACAGCTAATTGCTGCATCGGCTCCGCCCGAACAGGGAACAACGACTTCCTTCCCACTCCTTGCCCACGTCACGTCCCCCAGCAACTTCGCAGCTTCCGGCTCAAACAACATATAAACCGCCCATTCTGTCGCAATCCGCATTGCGCTCGCTGCTGCCATCATGGCTACCAACAATATGCATAATCTCACAACCCTCATCAAGCGGTACGTTGGCCCCTCCACACTCTTGCTCTTACCCTGCCTGCCCTACCCCTTTGCTGCCCAAGTGAACACCGTTGCAATGCCCGCCACCGTTCGCGTCCCCCAAAAACGTAGGGACTGGTTTACTGAACTATACAACAGGCTTGAAGCTGCTACAGCTCGCTTAGAAGACATTGCCACCTCGACTATAGAGCTGCCCCAAGCTGTCCCGGCCCTGTCCCACACCGTCGCTACCCCTACCAACACCGGCAGCCCAGCACAGACACCGGCCCCTGCTGCCTCTCCTGCCCCGAAAGCCGTACCCGAGGAGCCGCTCCCCGAGTCGATTGAGGATTTCGATGCCTTCGTCGCCACCTCCGTCGACAAGTATGTTCAGGCGAGTGAGGAGCTGGGTGGCCTCATCGCCGAGCAGGCGGCCAAGGTGCTAGAGGGTTTCCAGCAACAGCGCCGCTTCCTCCTTGTTTCGACCAAGGCGAAGAAGCCCGACTTCAACGGCCCAGAAATGGCCGTATACCAGGAACTGTTGAAGCCCATCAACGAGGCCTTGATGGCCGTCGGCAGCATAAAGGAGTCGAACCGCGGTTCTCCCGTCTTCAGCCAGCTCAGCGCTGTCGCCGAGGGTATCATGGTTCTGGCCTGGGTCACCGTCGACAACCGCCCATACAAGCATGTCGAGGAGTCGCTCGGCTCTGCTCAGTTCTTCGGAAACCGAGTCCTGAAGGAATTCAAGGACAAGGATGCTGCTCAGGTCGCATGGATCCAAGCCTTCTACCAGGTCTTCAAGGACTTAACCGAATACGTCAAGCAGTACTTCCCCAGCGGCATCCCGTGGAACCCCAAGGGTTTGCCCGCGGCCGAAGTCGCGAAGAACGTACCGAAACCAGGAGCTGCCGCTGCCTCTGCACCTCCGCCACCACCTCCTGCCGCCGGTGGTGCGCCGCCGCCGCCGCCTCCTCCTGGCCCACCGCCGGTCCTGCAGATCAAGGAGGAGGGCAGATCAGCAGAGCCTGCTTCTGGGGCTAGTCTGGGTGCCGTGTTTAGTGAGATTAACAAGGGCTCGGACGTGACCAAGGGCCTGCGGAAGGTGGACAAGTCCGAGATGACGCACAAAAACCCGTCTCTGAGAGCCGCTTCCGTCGTTCCCGATCGTGAAGCATCCGGACGTGGAAAGAGCCCCGCGCCCGGGAAGAAGCCCAAGCCGGAGAGCATGAGGATCAAGAAGCCCCCGAAGAAGGAGCTTGACGGAAACAAGTGGTTAATTGTAAGTTCGAGTCTAAAAACAACACGGTCAAGGGGGACAAATGCACTAATAAGCATGCTAGGAAAACTACGAGAGGCACTCCGAACCTATTGAAATCGAGGCGTCCATCAACCACTCGGTCCTGATCTCCAAATGCAGCCACACCACCGTCATCATCAAGGGCAAGGCCAACGCCGTGACCGTCGAGAACACCCAACGGCTATCCATCGTTGTGGATAGCCTCGTCTCCACCGTCGACGTCGTCAAGTCGTCCAACTTTGCTCTGCAGGTTATGGGCGTTATCCCCACCGTCATGATGGACCAGATGGACGGCGCCACCATCTACCTGAGTCGGGAGAGCACAGCGACCCGCGTCTTCAGCAGCAAGAGCGCCGGCATTAACCTGAACATTCTCGACAACGACGAGGACGACTACAAAGAGATACCCCTGCCCAGCCAGATGTGCCATTACTTCGACGAAAAGAAGGGCCAGCTGGTCAACGAGATCGTCGAGCACGCCGGATAAGCCTACGCTTGCTCGGCCAGTATAGAATCAATGCAGTCAGACAAGTGTTCAACGGTGACGTTAAGAGCCCTTGCGCTTCCACTTGCAGGCGTTCCAAAATAGGGATATTTTGCATCCGAAAGACTAGCAGTAGAAGTGTATTGTATAGAAAGCCATCGCAATATTATATCTGCACAACCCCTTTAAAAACGAAGTACCTATTTCATGAAGTAAATCAGATTTTGATTGAGGGCTCTGTGGCCACCAAACACCGGCAATGATGCTATATGTCTGAAGGCTGTCTAAGGTAAAGTGCAAATCTACAGAGATAAATATGTAAAGGTAGAGGGGGCAATCCCAGCCACTATCTGCCCAAGTTCTGGATCTACACGTACAACTGGCCTCAATCCGACCCGAATTCTCTTTCTTGCCTCGGTAAGCCGATCTTTCGATATGTACCGTGGTCTACAGCTTAGCCTTGGGTGCCTCGAGGGTCTGGGTCATGAGGTCGCGGATGTCACCAGCGGCCTCATTCAGGTAGTAGCTCATCTTCTGGCTCCCAAGACCCTTGGAAACAATGTTGAAGTTGATGCTGTTGAACAACAATTTAGCAATGAACACACGCACACATACATAAATATAAGTATGCAATAGGAAGGGGGAGGTGGGATCTTTACCTGTTCTCGTTAATCATGTAGGCAATTCCGAAGCCTCCGTCGATGACTTGGCTCCAGCCATAACCGTTGAAGAACTCGGAACTCAGCTGGCTGGTGCTCAAGTACCAGGAGCTGGAGTAGCCGTAGGCCGGGTCCTTGTAAATGGCAGGGACCTCCTCGCCGGGCTCGAGGAGCTTCTTGAGACCGAAGAGGTGGCGGTCGACACCCTTGCCGTCCGACGCGGCGCTGATGTACTCGATGTGGCTGTTGACCGCCTTACGGAACAAGTCGATGCGCGCCTTGTCCTCGACAGACGGGTCGGCCATGCTGGAACAGAAGGCCACGCTGTCCTCCGAGACCGAGCGGCACGTCTCCGTGCGGCCCAGCTGGAACCGCCGCGTGGCCGCCGACTCATACGTGGGCCGGTTCTTGCCGTACATCTTGTGGTAAGCCAGCTGAATGATCATCTGCACGTAAGCGTCGGGCGAGCACTTGAATTTCTTGATCAGGCCCTTGCCGTAGCCTTGGTAGGCCTGGACGGCAAGCTCGTGGGAGCCGATGACGGTGTTGAAGTCCTTCTCGGCCCGCTCAATCTCGGCTTGCACCTCCTTGGTGACCTCGAAGTTCACAGCCGTCGGCTCGGGCAGGTTTGATCGCACCGAGGGGTTGCTGAAGTCGAGCTTGTTGTTGAAAATGACGTCATTTACGTAGTCGTTCAGACGGTGCGTGGGCGTGCCGTCCATCATGCTGTGCTCTCCCATGAAACCGGACGTGCCGTTGTCGTTCACGATGAACTGCAGGGGCTTGTCATACCACCTGTTCTTGCCATCGCCGTGCCAGTAAGCGTGCGCCCGCTCCTCCAGGGTGACGGGGGCGGCATCGTCCAAGCAAACCACAAAGGAAGCCGACTCCACAGCCTCCAGTGCAGCCTTGTTCTTGGGCGAAGCGTTGAGCAGGATCTCTCGGGCGTCTGTCCAGACGTCACGGTTCTCAGACGTGAGCGCACCTACGGCCGGTTGCCGCGACGCTAGCTCGTATACGCGGGCGAACTGCGCCTCGAGCTCTGAGGTGTTCAGCTGCTGGCCTTCCACCTCGTGGGCAATCTTGAAGATCTGGTTTTTCCGTATGGCGATGATGTGCTTGTGAGTGTTGGCATCGTATTTGACAGGGTAGTCGGCAGGCTTGGCGGCTACACGGCTGGCGTTGAACATCCATTTGTAGCTGTCCATGCAGATGGGCAGTTTCTTCATGTACTCGGGCTCGAGGGTGCCACTGTCGACCTGCTTCTTGAACTCCAAAGCTGCCGTGGTTATAGCCGCCGCTCGCTTGGCCGGGTTGCGCCGCCGGCGGTCGTCTCGGTGGGAATAAAAGTAGCTGACGTAGGGAACGACGGGGTCGCGGTAGGCCAGATAAGCGGCCTCGTTCCACCACTCATAGATCCAATTGCGCACGTTGGGGTCTTCGCGCTTGGCAACCAGCTTCTCCTGCAGCTTGCGACCCACACCGCCAGGCTTCACAAACTCCTCGACGGCCTTCTTGCTGTTAGCAAGTTCGTCGGAGCTCAAGAGCGGATTCAGCGACTTGAGGTAGCGGGCGGAAGTCTCTTCGAGCGTCGGTACGGGGAGTCGCGGTAAGGAATCTTGAAACCGAAGCATCGGTCCTTTTGACTTGTCTTCTGCATATCCTGCACACACAGTTAGCGAGGCCGGTCAGCACAAAGTAGTCGTAGTCAACATGCATATTGACGACCCAGAGCTCACGCGACTCTACTTACCAGCTGGCAGGGAGCTATTGCTCCGTTTCGCGGCGGGTGCCATTTGAAGTATGTTGGTCTATAATAGCCAAAACAAAAAGATATGCGTCAGTCTCGAGGGTTTTCTGTTTACGTTGCTTGGGGGCTTTTGTAAGGGTCGCCAATAAACAGCCGAGGTCCAAACGTGACAGCCGCGGCGGGATATATCGAGATAGTGGGATAGCTTCTGCTTACCTTCGGGACTCTTAGTTGCTGTCTCGCAGTTGAACCGAGTGCGGTCGCTTGAGCCCGACTCTTTACCAGAGAAGCAAACATGTCAATTGGCTTGTAATGAAGAAAGGGAGGAAGTGTAAGTGGTAGAAGGAGAGGGAGTCGCGAGACCTGATCTACTGAGCAGACTGGGGCGGCTCAAGCTGGGGGTGGGTTGCGAAGTGGAAACGACTGCGGGTAAGCCGAGTGAATGCCGCAGGTTACAGATTTGGCGGCGGTGGTGGTGGTGGTGGATGGGCTGGTCAAGTGCCTCGCTTCTCTCACAAGCATGAGCCTAGGTTATTTTGTTGCACTAGTGGGCCTGTCGACTGTCCGCCGGCATATGTTTGTAACTTGAACGGCGAGTTGGTTGGAAGAGGCCACTACTTCGAATTTATGAATCGCGAGCCAAGATCTGCTCGGTCTGGGCTGACGGATGACGGATGAATGGATGGACTACTAGAAGGCTTGGAAGATTATCTGCTCAGGTAGGTAGTCAGTCGTAGAGCCGACTCTAGATGGGATCAGCTGGTTTTTCCTCATCATTCTGGCCTGGTAGGATTTGCCAACAGCTTGGGCCTTCTTCTTCTTTTTTTGGGTCTTGTGTCTCTCTACTGTATGTAGATTCAATGGGGCTGGAGCGACTTCCTCTTCTTGTCTCATCCATCTCATCGATCTAATGTTGTTATGTCGGGTCTGCCGGGGTATGTGCCTCCAGTGGTTGTGCTGGGTGATGTACTCACAGCCACGCTTCCCCAAGTTTAGTACTGTAGGTTAGGAAAGTACTCCGTATGCGCCTGGGGAAAACCGAGCCCGCCCTGCCGCCCCTCCAGCCGAGGTAAAATATCCGTGGATTTTATCCACTCGCCTCACGAGCGCATCCCCGTGTGCCCGCCTGGGAGCTGCTAACCTAGTGACTCGTCTTTTGGGGACAGATCGATGCCATGGACTTGGCATTTGGAGAAGGAGGGTCTTCCTTTCCTTGACTTATGTAATTGCAGGGCCGCCACATTCACATGCCAACCAACAGAAATACTGAGTTGGACTTTTTGCACAACAATATGACGTTGCTTGCACCTCTGCCGTCTCGAGTAGTCGTTCCCATTGAACCTGACCATGTCATGTTATATTGGAATTGAAAACCAAGTGTACTAATTCCAAACAGAGCAAAGACTTTACTTTCGGCCCTTCGGACATATCGCATTTTATTTGGGAATCTCATGACATTCCGTTCCTCCTGCTGACTAAATCATCATGAGCCTCCATCATATCCAGGTCTTAAACTCGTAGCAACAGATTCGTCATTGGAGGTATGTAACTGGCGTTTGGCGTAACGGTCTTGCCCCTAAATCGACAACTCCCCAATACGAAATACGAAAACTGTTTAGGCTAAAATTCAAGACAGAAATATAGAGTAATGTACCCTGCATTTGAAGTCCCGATAGCTCCCGAGGGAAATGACCGCTACAGGCGTGCGAATACACGTCGGGGGCTATAGCTACTATATAGTCAGTCTAGTGGCTTGCTGCAACCTCGAACGAACAGAGTTTCGATCTCACAACGCACTGCATATTGCTTCATTTTCACTCATCATGGGCTACTCAATCTCGGAGAATGTACCCGCGCGGTGTCATCCGCATGACGCTGCTTCAATACCGACAACAACGTAGATGTTGAATTGGGCGGGTTTTCTAGACCTGGTAGACAGAGAAACCAAGATGGATTGTACGGTCCGTCTTCCATTGAGGCGCATCTTAAAGAGTGCGAAGGCTCACAAGCCTATTGAATCCATCCCTGGAACGGGTTGCAATAGTTCTGGCCGCCAGGGGCTAGATGTCTCAACGCCAACAACGTGACTTCTCTGGCGGAAAGAGCAGGCAGCTTGGGTTTAATTATGCATTCTTCTTCCGCAAGCTTCTCGAGCTCTCGGTGAATCTCCTCTGGAATTTCTCAACTCGCTCCAAACATGCAGTAAAAGTGAAGTCGGAAAGTGGAAGTCTGGGAAGTAAACAAGAAGATATACAGAAAGATCCCCCGGCCTGGATGCCCGATCCTCTGCTGGGACTTCTGGTTCTCTTTCTTTCTTCAGCTGTACGTCTCCATGTCCTCGTCCGGTCAACGTACGGCCCAGCCACTCCTTACTTCTTTCCACTCTTTACCCTGACCGAAAGGTCCGTCACTCTGTTCTTCTGGATGTAGTAGTTTTTCGTTTCTGTTTTTAGTCACTCTTTTATATATATCGATTCTTGATTATAGAGAATCGTGAAAATGGCGTACGCTCTTGCGACCCATTATGCGGGTCAGGCGCTGCTCAATGGCTTTAGCTTTTTTACGGGAAAGGACCCAAGCAATGGCTTTGTCAAGTAAGTGAGAAACCTTTAGATGGCTACGAAAGGCGTACTGACTTATTCCCCATAGCTATCAGAGTCAGGCCGCCGCTGTTTCCCAGGGACTCGTCAAAGTGGACGAGTTCAACCGGGTCCGTCTCGGTGTAGATACGTATAACAATTATACAGTGAATGACGCTGGTAGACCCAGCGTCAGGCTCACTAGCTACCAGGGGTTTACCCATGGCCTCTTTATTGCCGACTTTGCGCATATGCCAGCATCCACCTGCGGTGTCTGGCCTGCCTGTAAGATAAAAGCTGGCATCCCTGTTGAGGAGACATGCTAAGGAGCGTTTCCGTAGTCTGGGCATTCAACAATGACCAGAATGGCGCAAAATGGCCGCTCGGTGGAGAGTTGGATATAATCGAAGGAGCCAACACGGCGTCGAGGAATCTAATATCCGCACACACGTAGGAGCCCCCCTTCCAGCGAAGAAAATGAACAACGATGCTGACAACTACATAAGATCCCCCGGGTGCCAGTTGCCAAACACTGGCTTTACCGGTCAGCAAGGACCGACGAATTGCGAGCCGGGTGTAAGAATTTCTCTCCTTACCTGCTGGCCCCTTTCGCCCGCAATGTGATGTGACTGATGCGTTGAAACTTAGACCGGGAACATCGGCTGTAACTATGCCGCCCCGACTTCCGATGCTGCATCGTATGGCGACAGTTTCAATGCCCAAGGCGGCGGTGTTTATGCGCTTGAATGGGACTCGGATGGCCTGAAAGTATGGCACTTCCCACGGTCCGCTATTCCGGGCGACATCGCGTTTGCGCCCCTAACAAGCCCCGACCCGAAAGCATGGGGGCCACCACAGGCTCTTTTTGGCGGCGCGGGATGCGATGCTGATTCGTTCTTCTACAACATGAGTCTTGTCATCAATATTGTGAGTTGACTCCTCTTCATGGTAGAGACTACACACAAGTACTGATGATGCGTAGAACCTATGCGGTGACTATGCCGGAAACGTATGGGGACGTACTGACAAGTGCAATACTCTTGCCCCTACGTGCAAGGAATATGTCGCATCCCGTCCGGAGGCCTTCCTGGGCGCGTAAGTGATCATTATCAAATACAAACGGAGTAGCGCATATTGACTGATGATGGCTATATTTAGATTCTGGAACATCAACTACATCGACGTCTACCAGAAACCCAATATTCCGAAGCCCTCCAGCTCGTCCAGTGTCTCTGCCTCAACATCCTTCCCGAATGCCACTTCGCTTTCCACAAGGATTCGAACTGTAAGCAACACGGCACTGCCATTACCCTCGACAAGCAAACTACCATCCACAACCGAAATACCGTCGCCAAGCAATACACATACCATTACGTTAACCACGGCAACGCCCTCGTCGGTAGCTACGAAGTCTGGAGGAGGCCTAAGTGACCCAGCTGTGATTAACGGGTTCACGTTGCTCGGATGCTTCGGGTCCAGCTCGGGCTACCCAACCTGGTCTTCCTCCGCCGACTTCGCCACGATGGACAACGAAGCCTGTGTCGCTGGTTGCGCTGGTCTTGGGCGCAAGTATTCTGGTGTATACGCGACGTAAGTCCCGTTCCCTCTCGTTTTCTGACTCATCCCAGTCCAGTGCCCCTACTATTCCGTACCGCCACACATACGTAAAGAGTGGACCGCTCACTTTTGTGTTGTCTAGTACTTGCTATTGCGCAGACAATCTCGGGGATGCCTCCGCCGTAGACAATGCGCAATGCGACCGTGCCTGCCCAGGCAACCCCAACGAAAGCTGCGGCGGCCTCGTCAAGGGCACCAATGGCGGGCCTTCGATCCCCCCCATGAATTCTACGGCCGTGAACACCACAGCCGCGGTCTCACTACCTCTGAGCCGCCGCGCTGCGCCGGCCAACATTCTCCTCACAGTGTATGGCAACGTTGCCGCCGCTCCGCCGCCGGCAGGAGCTCCAGCCATGGGTGGTGGCAGCCCATCGCCTGCCGCTGGCCGTAACGATACCGCGACAGGGGTAAACAACGGTAGCGGCAGTACCGTCACCATAACGACCGCACTCACTATGACGTACACCACGGTCTGCGCGACCAACCCGGCGCAGCTCGTCGCTGTCGCTTACTGCACTACTATGACAATCACTCAGTGTCCCAGCGGCAAACCGTCCGTCCCCACTGCGCCCGCAGCTGCAGCTGCCGCGATAGGAGGGGGACTATATTGGAATGGAACTTGGAACGGTACTTTTAACGGGACGGTACCGGCAGCAGCGGCCGCGGCAGCGGTAATCCCCATGACCACTTACACCGAGACCTGCTCTGCCTGCGGGCCAAGAGGCGCCAACACCGTCACCTTGACGGTGCCAGTGGCCGTGGCGACGGCCGCCGGGCCCAACGTAGTGGTCACGGAGGTCACTGTGGCCAAAGTGGTGCCCGTCATGGTCAACAGCAACATCATCAGCAATAGCAACAGCAACAGCAGCATGCGGTCGAACAGCAGCATGAATGGCACCCGGGTCAATCAGTATCCGGTCATGGCTGGTGCGTCGAGCGTGTTTGGAGACGACATGGTGGGTGTCACTGGTATGATGCTCTCGCTGGCGGTACTCGGTGCCGTGTTTCTTTTGTAGGGTCGGGTTATTGTAGAGTCAGATGATTTCTAGGTAAGGTTTTGTTGATCATTGGTAGCTTTGCAAGGGATATTTAGAGAAAAGGGGGGAGATGAGCTTGTACGATATGATACCTAGGAAGTTGGTGGAAACGGTGGATCGATGGTAAGCAATGTAGAGTCCAGGCCAGGTGCTTGGTACCATGCGAGTCGGACGAACTGTTGGCTCGGCGATCGCCGAGCAAGGGGGGGTGATGGAGTAGGCGCTCGGGAGTCGGAAGGGAGCAGCAGCCCAAGGAAACTGGGGGTTGTTTGGGAGAGATTGAGACGATTGAAACGCCATGCCATCTCGACGTACTCGTTTTATCGAGTCCATTTCAAATCAAGCTTTTATGTTTCCTTTCTTATTTGTTCTCGTTATATCCTATTTTCTTTCCTTTCCAAATTTTGAGCTCGAATGTAGGCAGTCAAAAAGATCACGTCGTCCTTTCTCCGGGATCCTCAGTGCCGCACTTGTGACGAAGAACACGCCTCCATGGAAAAGCCCCATCCCAGTAAACTTTTGATTTGTTACTCAGAACGGTATTCTTTTGCGAAGAGCCGCAAGCAAGTAAGCTGAGGGAAGGTTCTGGGCCTCCTTGTTGGCATGCATGGTGTTTGTGACTAGTTAGATGAAACCTGGACCGTGTCGATCGTTATTCAGACTACTACGTCGTAGGTTCTGTTTCGATATCCTTTGGTGGCCTGAAGATATCGCGAGCCTGTGTGCCATCGTTCACGGAGCTGAGCCAGAGTAGAAATGGGACAAAATAGGGTTCTGGCCGTGTTTTGCTAAAACCCCAGAGCTGCATAAAGTGGTGGCGCGTACGACGATGGGGTTTCCAGCTCGCATGCCCGTCGGCCAATGGTGAATTTCACAGCCTTTTATAGTTCAGCTAGCCAGGCACGAAGAAATGAGCCATCGTTGGGCTCTACAATGTAATCGTGTATAAAACCAGCGACGAGACGTAAAGGCTCAATTTGGGAAACAGAGATAACTCCTTTCTGTGCACTGCGCTCTCTTGCTATATCTCTCTGTGTGTGATAATGCTATAGCGTCAACTTTCTCTCTTCCTTCATTTCTTTCTCCCGAGTCTCTGTGAGATCTCGTTTAATCACGGACTGGTTCTGTTTCCTTCCACTCTAGCCACTCATTCACAAAGATAGTCATTCATTAAATATCTATCCAACACCCGGAGGGAACTGTTCATATTGCCTATTACACCATTATATCATACAAAATGACGAGAATGAACAACACCACCCTCACCTCCATCCTTCTCGGTGCCATGATGTCGGGCGTCGCACTGGGGCAGATGATGTCGACGCCGGTGTGCGAGCAGTCGCTCATCCTGGCCAATGGCATCAAACTCAACATCGAGGACCAGAAGCAGGAGCAGGCCTCGCTCGTGAGGTTACAGGCGATCCTGAGCAAGAACCCGGTCGACGCCAACGCCTTCGCCGCCGCCAAGGAAGACCTTCTTGCCTTCGTCAACAACGGTATTCAGATCCGTCAGATGAACCAGGCCATCACCCCCCGAGGCAACAAGGCCACCGCCGGACTCGCCAAGGTGAGTGCCCCGTCTCGAGAAGCCACGAAGAAGAGAAGAGAAATTGACACATAGTATTCACCTCAGGTCGCCAACGCGCAGCTTGAAGAGCTGAACCTGGCCACGAGCCTGTCTGGGAACCCTGCTCAGGACAGTAAGACTCTACAGACTCTGGCGGGCGACTTTGCTGGAGGCATCATGGTCAATATGCAGAACATGATGGATGTAAGTTAAAGTTCCCTCTCTTCACCCTAGTCTGCCTTATGCCTGGTGGTAAATACATAGAGCTAGAAGCAAATTCTAACGCACAAACTTTCTCTCATACAATAGGCAATGGCAGGATGTGGTCCTGCGCCAGCTCCGGCTGCCCAGGCTGGCATGCCGCCTCCCGCTCCCGGACGCAACAATACTGTTAAAGCGGGTATGGGTGGAAACAGGACAACGTGCGACTAGCTGGCTAGTGAGGGCATTCGCACTTTCAAGGGGCGTGCAGCATTGATTCCATAGCTGCCACACGTGCCACACGAGGACTTTATGTTGGTGGGGTCTTTGGGTATAGAAGAATTACCGACGTGATACCAAGTTGAATATTCTATGTGCCTGAATAATCTAAGTTATAGACCGTCGCCTGGTTCTGTCTAAATTTCGATAACAATGGGTGTTTTCTTGCTGAGCTTCCCCTTATTCCCATCTTGGCAAGCAGCATTGACCAGCATACCACCCTGAACTTTACCACCGAGCATCAGCCAACTCCATAATACACTGTTTATGCCGGAAACGATGATATTAACAACGTCAAGCCATTGAGCATTGGGGAGTAGGTCTCCCATGGGCCCGCGCGACTTCTTCGAGAGGAAATTCTCATATGCCAACTGAAGATCGTCCCAGTAGACAGCTTGCTTGCCACGGCCACAATGTATATGCCCAAATACGTGGAGCTTCGGCTTCACACGCCAATTCTCTTCGAGTAGTCCCGGGCAGCCGAGGCCAATGTCAAGGTGGTGCTTCTGTAGTAGTAGTTAGCAAATGGTGGTTTCGTTGGGAACAAGAAGGATGTCATACCGGTGGCCCATGAGTGACAAGAATGTCTGTGTCTAATGGAACAGCCTGCTTCCATGTGCGGTGGGCATCTGCTGCATCGTACTGGAATGCGTTGGCGGAGGGGTCATCAGATCCAATAATATTCGAAGAACCAAAGATACGCAATTCCCGGCCTTCGAAGGCTACTTTCAAGGGGGTCGACATGTCTGGGAGGTAATGGACACGCTTAAAGTCCAGACGGCAGTGCAGATGGATGTCCTCTTTCCATCGCGTCCGGGTGTCAAAAAACCTGTCATGATTTCCTCCCACAATGACCTTTACGGCATGAGGCAGCGAATCAAGCCAGTCAATCTGTTCCTGTATCTCCGAGGCGGTACCTCCCTGGGCCAAGTCGCCAGCGTGGATCAGGATGTCTCCAGGAGGGACGTTTGGTACGATGCCGCCATGTGTGTCCGATAGACAGACTACTTTGACGGGACGCCGATGACGCGCCACAGGCCGACCACGCAGCCGGATAAGCAGAGAGTATAACCGGACAACCAGAGCCTTCAGAGGCGACTCGAGGAATTCATCCAAGAGTGTGGGATTGTCCCAGTGGCTGGACCGTCGTAGGCCTATGTGCTTGAGGATGTCATCCAGGCGGTGGAAAAGCCCCATAGCCCCGCCAGGTAAAGAGAGGTCCTTCTCTCAATCGCACAGGGTAGTTCAGGCCTAAAGCAGTGCTAAAAGTAGGACGTGATACGTGATACCGAAGGGGTCTGAGAAAGCAATGTGGTTCCAAAAAGATGAGGAGGTAAAGACCCTCAACTAACCTAGGTTAGTAGTAAGGCCTGGGGAAGTTTGCATCGCCCGCCCAATCAACTAATAAGATACAGGCACATCAGTCGGCACAGCAGCGCTTCCCTTTAAAGTCGGTGGGGCTCCCTCCAGGTGCATACATCTACAACAGGGTCGTAGTTGCATCAATGTTGGGGCAATATCCCGATTCCCGATCCAGCTGCTGTAGTATAAGTAAGAGGTAGATGCAGTGCAATCCCCAAGGTCGATAACTATACCTATAACGTATCAAATATACATAAATGAATTGAGGTTGTATACTTTTCTCGCTCACAAAGTCTTATCGTATATGTATAGGTTGTTTATGCTTCGCTGCTACACCTATTGACCCAGCTACCCGTGTGACAAATTGGCATATTCTTTACTAGGATATAACCTACGTGGTTCGGATCAAGAACTGGACTGTTCATTTCCGTTTCTCCATTTCAAGTTTCTCGGTTTGTATTTGTCGGATGTCGTTCGACGACCAAGACATTGTGCCAATCGTGACAACGACGCTGCAATCCCTCCCGTTCATTGGCAGCTCCATAGGCACAGCTGGCTACTTAAGTAGGTTAGGTATTGCAAGTCCAGCGAATTCGAAAATAGCGCGGCGCCCCCCCCGGGCGCAGGGCGAC
>QUSE01000018.1:408904-445282 GCA_006508115.1 Apiospora malaysiana | reverse complement strand
GCCCCCCCCCCCCAAAACCCCCCCCCCCCCCCCCCTGCAAGTCTGCACGATCGCGTTGGGCAGGCTGGCAGGGGCTGCACGGGCCCGAGACTAAAGGTGTCATCGTCACATCCCAACTCCTTGGCTGCTTGGCTGGGATTCTGCGGCATGACGTTGATCGACATCTCAGCTCCTGCCAAATTCCTGGATCTAGACCCGAAAGCCAAGCCCAAAACATGATTTCAAGCTCGACGATATGAGCGACTGACGGTCTAACACATCACATTTTCGTAGCTGGCTCCTATTCAAGGACCTGGTTTTCCTCTCTTGAACTTCTCCTCCCTCATTTCTCCAAGTCAGCGCGACACTGCCCGACATACCATCGTTGCAGATCAGGTCCCTCTCAACACCCCCGCCAAGCTCTCTGCAATCATGGCGAGCCTACGCACGTTGTATGCCGCGGATGGCAACCCACCTGAGTTGAGGACCAACATGAAGTGAGCTACACACGCACTTGAACTTCTTACTTCGAGATCTTTAGGCTAACCATGTGCCATTTCATAGTGTCGACTTTGTAATCAACTACAAAATCCCTTCGGAAGGTACGTTCGCAATACACATATGTAGACCTACCCCTGAGGTTCACAGCTAACAGTCTCCCCTCCCTGTATAGCCACGGTCGAAGCTGAGGCTGGATTCACACAGCTGATCCAAGCCCTTACCAAAGCCGGACTCGCATCCGAAGTTCGCCGCGGTGTCGACCATTCATCCGTCCTGGTATTCGTCAAGGTCGCATCAGAGAAATACCTGAAGTCCAGGATCTACCGCGAACGCGTCCAAGACTGGCTCTACGGAGTCCGAATCAAAAACCCCGAAAAGGACGTCGACAAGATATTCGAGGAAGAGCCCATTGTGGACGCCGAGCGACTTCGACTGGTGTACCTTCTTCTCACCAACCCGAAGAACGAGGGTGGTGCGGGTATCACCCCAAAGACGGGACAGTGGAAATACGTCGAATCCATTTTCCCTCTGCACAACCATGCTTTCAACCGGAAATGGATCAAGCAGTGGAGTAGTAAATATGTGCTGAATGAGGAAGATGTCGACCAGATTCGCAACCAATTCGGCGAAAAGGTTGCCTTCTACTTTGCCTTTCTGCAGTCATACTTCAGCTTTCTGGTATTCCCAGCGGCATTTGGGTTTGCTTCCTGGTTGATTCTTGGGCAATACTCTTGGTTATACGCTCTCGTCAACTCTCTCTGGTCTGTCGTCTTTTTCGAGTATTGGAAGAAAAAGGAATTAGACCTGGCAGTGCAATGGGGTGTAAGAGGGGTTTCCCGCATCCAGCTTCCTCGTACTGCGTTCCAGTGGTCCCACGAAGAAGCTGACCCAGTGACCGGCGAGGCCGTCAAGGTCTATTCGACTAAGAAGAGGCTCCAGACACAGTTGTTACAGCTGCCGTTTGCATTCATCTGCTTACTGATACTGGGCGCTCTGTACCTCTTCTGCTTCTCCGTTGAAATCTTCATCGGTGAAATATACAATGGGCCCTTCAAAGCATACCTGGTAAGCAACCATTGGCATATTGGAATGCGTTTATAGAAGAGGCTAACAAGGATCAGACATTCCTCCCCACAATCATTCTGACAGGACTGGTTCCCACATTGTCAACTATCCTTGGCAATCTTGCCGAGCAACTGACAGAAGCGGAAAACTACGAAACCCATGATGGTAAGAGGAACATGCCCCCAGGTTGACCAGCACTGATGAGCTAACAATTTCGCAGCTCATGAGGCAGCTTTGACACAGAAGATCTTTGTGGTGAACTTCATCACTTCCTACACTCCGCTATTCTTGTCTGCTTTCATATATATGCCATTTGGCAATCTTCTAGTCCCATACCTTGACGTATTTAAAGTCACTGCTGAGAAGATATCCTCTAGCGAGAAGCTCACGACCCAGAACTTCCAAATCAACCCGGACAGACTAAGAACGCAGGTCATATACTTTACTGTGACAGCTCAGATCGTCAACTTTGCCCTCGAAGCCGTGGTTCCCATTATCAAGCGCAAGGTCTTCAAGAAGGTAAAGGAGGTACAGACCGAATTTGCCCACAAGAATGAGAAGGGCGATGTTGTTCCGGCGGACGCTCCTGAAGAGGCCGCATTCTTAGCAAGAGTCCGAAACGAGGCTGAGCTTGATGTGTATGACGTCGCCACAGACTACAGGGAGATGGTTGTGCAGTTTGGTAAGTTACCTCTTCCCCATGGCCTAGGCTATTTCCTAACATGGACATAGGCTACCTATCCCTTTTCTCGGCTATCTGGCCACTCGCCCCCGTCTCGTTCCTTGTCAACAACTGGGTGGAATTGCGCTCTGATGCGATGAAAATTGCCATCAGCAGCAAGCGACCTATTCCTTGGAGAGCAGACTCTATTGGCCCCTGGCTCAATGCCCTCGGCTTCCTGTCATGGTTTGGGAGCTTGATCAGCTCAGCTATCGTCTTCATGTTTAGCGGCGACTCCAACGGACCCAACGGCGAACCATCGAGCATAACTGGATGGGCGCTCCTTCTCACTGTTCTTTGCGCTGAACATCTCTATCTCGCAGTCCAGTTTGCGGTTCGATATGGGTTGAAGCAAATGCATAGCCCCGGACTGCACAAGGAGCGCGCAGAGCGCTACCAAATGCGTAAGAATATTCTCGCAGAGACCTTGGACAATGACGTGGAGACGAAGCCTTTGCCCGACATCCCAACTGGTGAGAAAATCACCAGGGCTGCCTTGGAGGAAGAGGCGCGTCAGGCTTCGATTCGAGGCCATGGAACGGCCGAAGAAGCGTATGTTGACACTCATATTTTCTTATTTCCCCCCTGATCTAACTGTTCTCTAGTTTCTGGCAACGCCAACAAGGCATGGATGAAACCATCTCAATCGGCCGCAGTTTAATATCCAAGGTATGCATGTCCATATGATCGACCTAACCAGACGCTAATTTTGATAGATGGCGGCCGCGAACAAGACGGCGAAAGCCTGAAGGAAGCTTATATATTCATAATCTCTGTTAGTATTGGAGCTGCCGAAAGTCTAGTTTGAGCAAAGCACGGTTGATATAATGAGTCCACGATACGCGAGGTGTCCTGTGTAATGTATTAAATCGCATCAGATAGTTTGTGTTCAGACGGCGGGAATTATTTATTTAATAATGCAACCAATTTTCCAAGCTTAGGAAATACAATGATACTATACGATGTGGTGCTTCGTTGTGGTTATCGAGACCACCTGGCTAAGATTGGGACCTATCATAGTTAAGCAGCATCTTATCAAGTTGGGTATGCCTTTTCACAGCATGGTCAAAAGTGGCGTACTGCTTCTCATCTCGGGCAGCGAAAGCTTCATAAACAGACCCAACATTCCTAGCGGGGAGTTCGATGTCAAGCCGTGGGCCTTGGCCATATTTGATTTCTTCAACTTTGTCGCTGGCAAAGTCGTGCACTTCAATCACCGGTGCGTTTTCTTTCGAGGTCACGTTCACCGTTGGGCCGCCAGGGGCTGTGAAGCGTACCTCGCCCTTCTCGCCATTGATAGTCCACACCATGGGCGGCTCTCCCTTGAAAGGTTGTCCGCGTCGATACCGAATGTGCAGGGTGGCTCCCTTCGACGCAAGCTCCGACTCGGCTAGTGCGCCGGTAATGTAGATGAGGTCCGGTACGTTGGACGCGATGGTCTCGAGAATCTCTCCAGAGGAAGGATCTTTGATCTTCACACCTGGGCGCTGTAACTGGAGATGGGAGTGGAAATCCTGCAGGTCACCTAGCACATACTGGACAGCATCGAACACTGGTGACGACCCAGGCGTTAGCACAGTTGAAACTACTCGATAATGAACACACCTTCTCTGGAGAAGATGAGAGAAAAAGGGGCAATGCAAGTACAAAAGAAAATATAGTCGCTTACTGTGACCGACCCCGATAGTAAAGGGGTTCCCGCCAACATCCCGGTCGGTAAAGTATTTCAAAAAGGACGGCATCGTGGCGCGATCAAGTGTGCCGCCCGCGGCGCGCACCTCGCTGCTCAGCACCTTACCGATGCGGGAGTCAGCCCCGCCGGCCAGTAGCCCGCGCAACGCCACGACGGCAGGCGCAAACCAGGCCTGCAAGCCGACAACGGTGCGAGACCCCTTTCTGGCAGCCACGCGAGCCAGCTCAGCCGCGCGCTCTGCGTTTTCGGCCAGCGGCCACTCGACGAAGGCGTCCTTGCCCGCCTGCAACGAGGGCAAAACGGCATCGTAGTGCAGGTCGACGCGCGTCGAGACGACGACGAGGTCGACGTCCGGGTCCGCGGCCAGGGCGGCCGGGTCGCCGTACGCGCGCGTCTTGGCCGGGTCCAGCCCGAAGTGCGCGATGGAGCGCTCCGCGGCGGCCACGGACGTGTTGCACAGGGCGACGATGGTGTACTTGGCCCGGCCCTCGGGGGAGAGGAGGTACGGGAGGTGCGCCTTGGCGGCCCAGCCCGTGGCGGCGCGGGCGGAGAGGCCGACGAGGGCTACGCGGATTGGGGCCATGGGGCTGAGGAGGTATGAACGAGTATCAACAGCTGTATGGATAATGGGGGTGGAATATGGCTAGAGATACCAAGAGGGATCTTGAATTAATTGTTTGTCTCATGTACTATCTTGGCTTTCAGTCGAAAAGGAGACGTCGCCAAAGAGTATCACAGCTTTATTAAGTATTCATATATACTCGAAAGCAAATGAGCTATGTTAGACCTGACCTGCAGCACTTGTTTGCCCACGACTATGGTGATTACAAATTGTCTCTTCGCCAGAGAGTGGCTTATAAACCCGAAATACTTGCCCAGAACAGCATTGTTGGGGTAGGACTCGGCGGGCCATTGACCAATAGTAGGAGTTCGTATGTCTAAAGCAGTATTGCGTGATGATCTTGTAGTTGTAAAAAGTGTTTACTTATCATATGCTAAAGGGGATGACTCGGTATGCTCGCATAGGCACACGTATTGACCAAGGTCCCTGATAATCGTCTAGAGGCCGAAGGTCGATGTTCAAAATTACGTGCTGAGAAGCGTGTTGTCATATGCTGCTCTTTTCGGTTTGTGACATTGAATTTTAATGCGATCGTGAGCGGCCGGCTTTTAGTGGAGCCGGGAAGAGCTCTGTGCTCCTGGCCGTACAAATTGAGACCATTGATATTCTGATTCTGCGGTCCTCCTATACAGCCAATGTGAGTTGCCAGCTTCGCAACGACTTGCACCAACACACCAATCCACTAGCCTAGGCGACTTTATGTTGTAGCAATGAGGCCTACATGGGCCCGCCTCATTAGCAAACCCAACTTGCAGCCAGCCAAGTCCAAATGGTTCCATTTCCGGTCTAACCCGCGGGCTCGCCAGTTTGGCGAGTTCGGGTGGTACCTCTTCGTCTTTGCATCGTGGTTGCCCGTCGTTGTCTTGGCCAACGACTACCTTTTCGAGCTGACGAGGATCAACGGGCCTTCCATGTATCCGTTCTTGAACCCGGACAAAGACCGGTCTCTGGCCCGGGACTGGGTGTGGACATGGAAGTACGGTGCGCACGATAAACTGGCCCGGGGCATGATCGTGGTATTCTGGTAAGTGGTGATCTATGCTGTGGTATTACTTGGGAGGTGATTTTGCTGACCTGGTTGTGTTGTCTCCAGGAGTCCCTTCAACCCAGAAACCAGGGTGATCAAGAGAATTGTTGGGTTGGAAGGAGATATGATCAGGACAAAACCCCCATACCCCGTGGCCAAGGTTCAAGTGCCGCCGGGTCACGTCTGGGTCGAGGGCGATGGAGATGTCACGCAAGACAGCAACACGTACGGCCCAATTGCGAAAGGCTTGATCATTGGGAAGGTCACACACATCGTATGGCCACTGAATAGGGCTGGCAGGGTGAACTGGGAAGAGCATGCGGCAAGAATCAGACATAGCTCTTGGAAGTGAATCACTGGTGCTACTATGCAGGACGTACATAGAATAGCCCTAGTATCTTACACCAGTACTGGATTTAACGAGTTCCCAGTTTACGGCTTCAATGTTATGCACCTCATGTTGAGACGGCGCTACGCCTAGAGTCATGGGATTACGGAGGTGTGTAGGCAGGCATTGGGTAAAGCCAAGTTCATTCGGACCTCTGCTGAAAACCCATAACATGGCACACAAAGACACGTCAAGTAAAATTATGAAATAACTGTTCTTGGCCTCCAATATTGGCCAGAAACAAGCTTCTTGGTTTCGATCTGATACCAGTATCTAGTACTGCCAACAATGCAGGTGCAGGTTGACGTGTGAGATCATCCTGAGCACGGGCCCTCTCGGCCGTCGGTGGACCCTCATTCGCGTTATCCGAAGACCGATCACGTCAAAAAATTGCCATTTGGATCCGGGATGCCCAGGATAGGGAAAGTAAATTCGCAGTATCCAAAGGGTTCTCGTCATCAGCCCTTCCAACAACCTCCTTTCACGTTTGTCTTTCGGCGCGGGGTGGAATTTCCATTCTGATTTAGAGGGCAATGCCCCTGGACGATTTCCGGAGCACTTCGACAACTGCTCCGCAGTCTGATTCGTTCGGATCCGTCACTCTTTCGCCCGCTCCTTCTGCTGCGAACAATGGACTATCTGCGCAGTCCATCTTGCCCTCGAATTCCTCAGATGTCATAGCCGCACCGCAACCTGTACATACGAACATGGCGCCCAAAGATGGGGAATGGGAGAAGCGCTCGCCTCTTCTCCAGGTCAGTTGCTGCCCTACGCTCTGTGCCCCCGCTGGCCCTGGCCCCTTTTCTCGACTCGACTGACCCGTCGCGTGCGCACAGAATATGATAGCTGGAGGACTCGGAGGTACTACGGGAGACATGTTGATGCATTCGCTCGACACTGTCAAAACACGACAACAGGGCGATCCGCACTTCCCCCCGAAATACTCATCCCTCGGGTCTTCATACTATACGATATGGCGCCAAGAAGGCATCCGGAGGGGACTGTACGGGGGATGGTTACCTGCAATGCTAGGATCTTTCCCCGGAACAGTTCTCTTTTTTGGCTCATACGAGTGGAGCAAGCGACTTATGTTGGACTACAATATCCAGCCTCATATTGCGTACCTAACAGCCGGTATGTATTCTCTCCCCCAAGAGCTCTGGTCGAAAGAATGCTCACATAAAAACACACAGGTGTTATCGGTGATTTTGCTGCGTCCATCGTTTATGTGCCGTCCGAGGTTCTGAAGACTCGTCTGCAACTGCAAGGGCGGCATAACAACCCCTACTTTAACTCGGGTTACAACTACAAGTCAACTTTCGATGCCGTCAAAACCATTATTCGGGTCGAAGGACCTAGTACTCTGTTCCACGGATATGGGGCGACGTTGTCTCGTGACCTCCCCTTTTCCGCTTTGCAATTCATGTTCTACGAGCAGTTTCAGAGCTGGGCCCGTCAATGGAAGCGAAGCCGTGAGATTGGCACGCCGTTGGAGATCTTGACCGGTGCTGCGGGTGGAGGACTGGCTGGCATCATGACATGTCCTTTGGATGTGGTGAAGACCCGGTTACAAACTCAAATAGAACCCGCGCCGCCCCCTATTCCAAAAGAGCGCACAACGGTCGAGTCAAAGTCTGCGACAAAACCCATGCATCCCAAGGCAGTATCTCCTTCTCATGAGCAGCACCGTCTTATCTCTACATCCTCACCGAAAACGCATACCCGGCAACCAGGCGCCGCCACACTAGACACCTCATCGGTGTTCAAGGGCCTCCGGCTGATCTACAAGACCGAGGGGATTGGGGGCTGGTTCAGGGGTGTTGGTCCCCGCGGTGTCTGGACCAGCGTGCAAAGCGGATGCATGTTCTTTTTGTACCAAAGCATTTTGCGGCAGCTGGAGGTGTGGTTACCCCCTGAGGGAGCGGAAGCATCATTGTAATGAGAAACATGGAGGAAGGAGTTGGTTGTTCGGAAAGATGCCTTTGATGAATGCACCAACTTTGTACTATAGCGGAACAGCATTTGTAGGGCGTTTGGAAATCCATCAATAGACGACTGGAGGGTATAGAAGGGGATGAGGATCAAGATAGATTATGAGCGGATGAGCGGGTAGACAAACACATACGGACACACATACGAACACAAATCTCGAATCTACAACCAGCGGCTTTTGGCACTTTCACCGGCGGCCGCTGCCAAACATCAAGACTCATTCATGTCAGCAATCCTACGAGAACACGGCCGGCATCCGGCCCATTGATTGATTGACTGAAGAAGTGATGATCTGCTTGAACCCTCTGTTGGTATTCAATAGGTTAGTTAGTGGTGTTGGACAGCATACTAAAATTAGTGGCTACCGAGTTCAACTTCTGTCAGAGGTCCCACTAACACGTGCGGTAATAAGTTGATCCAGCGCTTGTGGCTTTCCCAATTCCTGCCCCCCGGCCCAGCCAATTGACCCCAGAGAGCTTCAGCCCGCAAAGCTAAGTTTTGGTCATACGACTGATCAACGACGACTATCGACGGAAACCGCCACATACCTTTCGATGCAAAACGCCATTTTCATTTGTTTTAATACAGATGGTTGCTAATTAACATTCGAGCTCGACATGGCTCAGACCCATGCGTTGCTACTATGTCTCCGCCCTTACCCGTGCCTTCAAAGGCCGCGATACATGCCCTCAGAGGCCTGGCCTTAGGCACCTCCTGTGCCATTGGCTTGATTGTCGACGACCGGCGCCGGCGAATCAGCACGCTACGAACGGCCGTTGAGAACAAGAAGAAAATCAAGTCTTCCAGGCTCTACCACGGCACCGCCGAGGCCGTCGCATTGCCCGTCGACGACCCGATCCTGCTGCACGGCGACGAACTGCACTGGCACTGCCGCCCGGAGCAATCCCCAAGCCGGGAGGAGCGACGATTGGAGCCCAGTTCTAGTTCTGCAGAAACGCTCCCGAGGCAATCCTCTCCGCAGCCTTTGTCAAAATCCGACGGTGTCGAATCGCAAAGGACAACGCCAACGAGCTCAACTACGCGACAGGGGTCTATACGTGATACCAGCTCTACACGATACTCGGTTGAAGCGCTGCGCAAACTCCCGCCACTGCGCACCTCACCAGGCGCACCTGTCCAAAGGGATAGCGGGGGTTGGGTGCATAGGTCGGTTCCTCCACCCGAAGAATTGCCCAAGGCAGACCCGAATCTCGTCATAAACGGCATTTTGGAATCATTGGAAAAAGACGATAATAGCTTGGATGGAATTATCGGCGATTTTCAGCGTGGGGTGACTAATAAGACGCTATTTTCGCAGCTGGGAGATAGGTGGTGCGACCTTTCTATAGCGCTGTGCAGGCATTGCCAGGAAAAAGGACGATGGGACGATGCGCAGAAAGTTCTTGCTGCCGGTATTCAAGCAGGCCGACTCAGCGTGAACCAGTATTGGGAGCATAATCCTGTGCTCATCATCAAATCAACACTGCCTTCTGCCGACTTGGCGACGGACCGCACCAAACGAGCCACGGCAGTGGAAAGCCTACGACTATCTATGCAGTTATTCACGCCACATTTTAACGAGAATGTATCCATGTTCTCCCCAGAGCTAGCTCCTCTTGGAAAGACTATGGTTGAACGTATGCTGGCTTTCAATCAACCTCAGTATATTTGCCAGATCTATGGACGTGTCTTGCCTCAATTGGAAGATGCTACCGAGTTCACGGCCATGGTCATTTCAGCCCTCTTCGAATACCGCGACCACAAATCCGTCTTACAGTTGTTCAGGGTGAACTTCTCGAAATGTCATCCAGATCAACAGTGCTTTAACGACATAGTCGAAATGGTTGTGAAATCAGTGGAGGAAATGCGAGGTGCCCGGGCCAGTGCGACCCTGCAAACTCTTGCAAAGCTATGCCGCACCACTGACCAACCCTTGAAGACTGCCTGGCTCATGAGGATCCTGCAGGCCCATTGGGGTCGTCACAACGACCTCAAGAAGTCGCAAGTCCTTTTCAAACAGATGTTATCAGAGGGGCTACTTGATAAAACAGCCTATCCGCAATATGTGTACAAGGTCATGGCCGAGTTCTCGGTGATGTCTGATGATATCGCAGCAGCACGTCATTACCGCGCCGAGGTCATCATGATGGCTCCTGCGATGGCCGAAGACGTTGGGTTGATGGGCTATTTTGCTCTAGCAAAGGCTCAAGCTGGAGACTGGGACGGTGTTCTTGGTGACTTCTCCAAGATGATGGCACATAGGGAGGCGCAAAAACAAGCCTATGAGCAATCTTTCATCCGAATATTGAAAGTCTTCGCGCAGGACCATCCAATTGCCGAGGTCGAGCAATTTGTTCAATACTTCCTCCAGGAAATGCACATGCAACTACACCCATATATGGTCTCCCTGGTGGCCAACTCGTATGGAGAATTCCATGACGCCCCTGGGCTCATTCGCTGGCTCCAGTTTTGCGGTTCGAGCGGATTTGCCCTGTCGCCAAGTTTCGTCAACGGTGTTCTTCGAAACTGCCGACTCAAGTGGAAATTGCCGTTCCGTCAACTCCGGAGATTGTTTTCTGAAATGAGGAAGCTTCAAGGTTCTTGTGTTGACGCCGTGACGCAAAACATGATGCACAATGCAGCTTTGATGGACGGCAACTACAATGGCAAGCCGGCCCGCCAGCGGGTTCGATCCTTGAGGCTTTCTCTCAGTCGGAAGCCCTACTTTGCCAGGTCCGCCAACAACAGGCAGGTCTTCGCATCCATGCAAGAAGAACTGCAAGGTGGCCGACCCAGCATGGCCGTCTATATTTACAAGCGGGCTTTGCAGTATGGGATGGTCTGGTGTCCCCACTGCTTTCGTCTTGCTGTTATTGCGTCTCTCAAGCAGAAGACGAACAACTTTTCGAAGGCGATGCAACTTATCACCAACACGTCGCAGAAAGGCCACGACGTTAGTACGGCTGTTGGGCTTTACCTCAAAGCGCAATTGGATGACTTCAGGGGTGCTTTCGAGCAAATCATGGAACGGCTCAAAACCATGATTGTGCATTTTGAGTCGGCCGGCATACTCATTCAGCCCTCTGTCCTGACACATGCTGCAATTATAGCGGCCAAGTCTGGCCGTGATGCGCACGCCGTGTCCCTCTGCAAGGTTGCCATGCAGAAGAAAGGGACGACCAACCCTTGCTTCACAGGCCAAAGTATGCGGGCATTACTGATGGCGTATTACCACTTGCTGGATGTGGAAGGGCTCCAGTGGGTGGTTAAATCGCTGTCTTCCAGTCCCTGCTCGGCGGATATACGTGCACTATCGTTGCTCAAAGAGATCCGGAGACACATGAGAAAATGGGAAGCGTCGGATCGCGTCTGCGCGATGAGGGACATTTTGGAAGCGGGCATCGACGGCATCAAAAACCGTCGGGTGGTGCAGATTCGGGAAGGTGCCAAGATTCAGAAAGAATGCTTGAGCATCATGAGCGACGCTGTGGCCAAGTTGGAAGCCGGCAAGTCAGCTCGGGAAGCCGAAGTGTTGGCTGAGGCGCCAGGCCCGACGTGTGACGAGCTCCCGATCCGGCAGGTTGCCGTCGAGGTTTGATGTTTCAGATACTTTGTATATTTTATGCATTACTGCAAATAACTAGAACAATAGATACCATACCACGTATTTTACCTGTCACTCTGTACCAAAATATCTACACACTAATATACTGGCGGCCTTATGTTCCTTGTCATGAGCTTTTGCTGCTGCATACATCTAAAATGTGTAAGTGGTTCCAGAGTGACTTTTTTTTTTTAACTTTGCTGGCCCGAAGGGAGTGTCACGTAACCTTAGACCTAATGGGCCAGCACGTAGCACGGCAGCGCGGGCACTGCCGACATATGTTTCAGCAAACACGAACACTAAAACACTAAAACACTGACAGACTGACAGACTGGACAGACCAACTGCCAACCGTCCTCCATGCGGCGCGGGTGCATGGTGCGTGGAGGGCAGGCTATTACTGTGTAGATGGGCTGATTATCGACGCTACAGAGGATTATATTGAGGATAGCCCAGCGAGATCACATGCTAACAAGCGCGTCTTGATAGGTGGTGGCAGTATTTCGGCCATGGCAATCAAGGCACAAGTGCGAGCCCGAGTGGTTCGGAAAGGCTGACCGCTCCTCATATGTCCGACGGTTGACCCGTTGCCTGGTAATGTAGCTAACCTAATGGCAAGGGAAAAAGGGAAGCGTACCTGACCAATACTGACCGGTGCTGACCAGTGACCAGTGACCAGGGGCCCCGTTGGCGCGGGGCTTAACCCAATTGAACGGCTTAGGATTACGACGGAAGAAGCGTGGAAGGGGGAGAAGCCTGGGCAGGAGAGAGAGAAGAGGGAAAAAAAAACAATAATCTGGCAATCTAGAAAGCCGCTCCACTATAACTTTAGGGGTCGACCCCGGAAGTTCGATGGCAGAAGAGATTGTAATGAATAACCATCGAACGACTATGAGCAGACGTAATTGACTATCGCACTATCATGGCATGCTGCTCTTCTACGACATTTCCCTAGCAGACGTAGACGCAGACGCAAACACATCCATCGATATCTCAGGGTCCTAGGACTCGTCTCGTCATTCATTGAAACATTTAAGGGCCTTGAAATCCACCACGCCACCACCACTACCACCACCAACAACACGAGTCGTGACCGCTACTACCGGTAACAAGTACGGCTAGAAAGGGCACACATTGTTTTGTTACACTGCATTTACATTTACGTTGAGTGTTGCATTTGGGGAATTGATCTTGCCTAAAACCTTAACTTGCAACTGATTCGCAACCACCGCTGCGCTACACCTGCCAGCTCGTACTCTACCGAGTCTACTCAGCACTAATAATATTTATCCCCAATCCCCAATCCCGAATTCCTCGCCCGTTGCTCACCCCCCCTTACGGTTGCCCTCGCTCGACCCGCCAGTCAATCCTTTGGCGAGATTGGGACATTCATTCTCTCCTTCAGTCGTTCTTTGTCAGTCCCCAGTCCTTCGACAAGTGTACAGTTACCCACCTACACTCGCCACGCCGCCAACAATCCCCAACAGCACCCGAGCTGCTTCCATGGCGACACGAACCGAGACACGAGACGAGCGCGAGGAGCGCCGCGTCACATACCATGAAGCCGATGTCGTAGTGGTGGGCGCCGGCGTTTTCGGGTGCGCCGTAGCCCACGCCCTCGCGAGCCAAAACCGCAGCGTCCTCCTGCTCGAGCGCTGGATGAAGGAGCCCGACCGCATCGTCGGCGAGCTGATGCAGCCCGCCGGCATGGCGTCATTGAGGAAACTAGGTTTGGGTCACTGCGCCGAGGGCATCGACGCCGCCGCCTGCTACGGCTACAACGTCATCAACTACGGCGAGGAGGCCGTCATCCCCTTTCCCAAACTCGACCGCGTCGGCGCCGAGCACCTGCTCCCCTACATGCTCATGGCCGATCCCACCCAACAAAATGGCAAGGCTGTCGGCAACGGCCACGCCAACGGCTCCGCCAACAAGCAGAACAGGGACAGGACAGGGAGGCCCGAGGGCCGCGCTTTCCACCACGGCCGCTTCGTCAACCAATTGCGCAAGTCCTGCCTGGCCCACCCCAACATCACCGTGGTCGAGACCGAGGCGGTCGCCACCATCAAGGGCGAGCACGGCAAAGAGATTCTCGGCGTCGAGGCGCGGACAGTTGACCCCGACACCGGCAAGAAGAAGCCCGACTTCTTCTTCGGCCAGTTGACCATTGTGGCCGACGGCTACGCCTCCATTTTCCGCAAGCAGTACGTCGGGCGCACGCCTGAGATCCGCTCCAAGTTCTACGCGCTCGAGCTCATCGACTGCCCCCTGCCCGAGCACGGCTACGGCCACGTCTGCTGCGGTGACCAAACCGTCGTTCTCCTCTACCAGATCGGCACCCACGAAACCCGTGCCCTTATCGACGTGCCCCTGAACTGCCCCGACGCCTCGCCCGCCAAGGGCGGCGTCCGCGGCTACATGGCCAACGTCGTGCTACCCCAGCTGCCGGCCGTGATCCAGCCCTCGTTCCGCGCCGCCCTCGAGAAGGACGACAAGATCCCGCGCAGCATGCCCAACTCGTGGCTGCCGCCGTCGCGCCAAGACATGAACCCCGGCATCGTGGTACTGGGCGACGCCATGAACATGCGCCACCCGCTGACAGGCGGTGGTATGACGGTAGCGCTCAACGACGTGCTCATCCTGCAGGAGCTCCTGGCGCCGTCGCAGATCCCCAATCTCGGCGATAGCGCCGCCGTCAGCAAGGCCATGGCCAAGTTCCACTGGCAGCGCAAGAGCCTGACGTCCATTATCAATGTCCTGGCCATGGCCCTTTACAGCCTCTTCAGCGCGGCCGACCCCAATCTTGCTGTCCTGCGTAGGGGCTGCTTTGCCTATTTCAAAAAGGGCATCGTCGACGAGCCCGTCGGCATGCTCGGCGGCCTCATCCAGCGGCCCCTCACCCTCGCCTACCATTTCTTTACCGTCGCGTTCCTGTCCGTCTGGATCGACTGGAAGGAGAGGGGTCTCTGGAACATCCCCGTCAACCTGTGGAGGGGTGTCAGCATCATCTGGACCGCCTGCGTTGTCTTCCTCCCCGTTATGTACCGTGAGGCATTATAATAGCAGGACGGCGGCGACGAAAAACGGCTGTGTTTGTAACGAGAAGACGAAGAAACACGAAAACGAAGAAAAGTTGTGGTGTTGGTGGTCGCGACTTATGTTTCTTATTTGAGAGATCAGAGCGGCTTTGAGAAAAACCCTCGATTTAGCCTGCGTTGTCTATCTACTTACTCCCTTTCCCCCCGATTAGAAGAAAACGTCTCCTTGTTCCATCCATTGGAAGAAGGGACGTACAAGCCAGAGAAAGATGGCGCGCCGCTTCACGCGCGCTGCGCCCAAGCATTCTGGCTTTGATAGACACCGGACTTGACCGGTGTTCTTGTTGTTTGGACTTGATGTTCTTGAAAGCCAAGGAGTCCCATAGACGAATTTTCTTCTTCGGTGGGACGAGAAAATGCTTTATGACTGCTCGGTCGATATCATTTTGGGAAAGCCAGCGCTGCTGTTAGGCATAAGGGGCATGTTGGGGCGGGCGCTTTGGAGTTTTGTACATATCAGAAAGAGGGAGAGCATTCATCGCCACATCGTACATAATACTATAATTCTATACGTGGAAGACGAATTCGAATCATGATTGACGCAGACATACGCTTAGCAGCAGAAGACTTCATTGTGTGCCATGACCTAAACTATTCTTGGCTGGCATGTCTCATTGAACTTATCTACGAACCAGCAGAATTCAGCCTTGTTGACATGGCACCGTTTTGACGAATTTGCCACTTTTAGTATGTAGCAGATAGCCATTAATATACACAAATGCCTGTTCCTTTCCATTTCCCAGTGAAGACGCCAAGGATGATCTCCCTTTGGACCATCGCTCTCTATTTCTTTCTATGTTAGGCGACGTCTATACACACCCATCATCCAGCTCGCCCGCAAGACAGCCAAACCGACAGCCATCCTAATGCTGTCCTGTATGACGTTCAGCTTACTCCCGTCAACCTCGTGCCAGTCAATGGGCACTTCGGCCACCTTGATCCCGGGACTGCTGCCAATAACAGTGCCATCGTTGCCCAGAACCGGCACGGCCGGGGCCGACTCAGCCAGCATCAGCATCTCGATGTCGAAGATCCAGCCCTCGGCGTGCATGTAAGGGACGATATGGGGGAGGGCCTCGCGCGAGAAGAGCTTGAAGCCGCACTGGGTGTCGCGGATGCGCGAGGTGGCGGGGGGCGTGAGAATCATAAGGACGAAGTGGAAGCCGCGCATGAGGAAGTTGCGCAGGGCCGAGCGCTTAACCACGGCGTCGCTGCCGACGAGATGGCCGCGGCTGCCGATGGCGACACCACGGTGGCCGGCGTCGGTCACGTCCTCGCAGCCCTCGATCAGCTTGCCGAGATCGCTGAACTTGGAGGCGCCGTCGGCGTCGGCGAAGAGGGCGAACTCGCCGCGCGCATGGCGCAGGCCGTGCGTCACGCCGCCGCCCTTGCCGCGGTTGCGCTCCAGTGTCACGAGCCGCAGGACGTCGTGCAGCGCGTGCCGCCGCGCGAAGTCGAGCACCACCTCCTCGGTCCGGTCCCGCGACCCGTCGTTGACGATGATGATCTCGTAGCCGGTGCGCGCCTGCTCCGGCGGAATCCTATGTTGCCAGCGCGGCGAGGTTGGGCTCGCGATCCCCTGCTTCTTCTCGTCGTCGTTGGTGTCCACGGCGGCGGCGCGCGTGGGCTGGCGGCCGAAGTGGGCGTCGAGGTACTTGACTGCGTCCTCGAGGGCGGGCAGGATGCGTTTCTCTTCATTGTAGGCGGGTATCACGACGCTGAGGCGGATCTCGGCGGGCTCGATGGAGCCCGTGTCTGGTATGGGCAGGAGGGGAGCGCCATCTTCTTGGGTGGTGGGGTTCTCGCTCGCGTGACGCTCGGCCAGCCAGCGGTCGTGCCAGCAGGGCAGTTGGCGGGTGACGATTTTACCGTCGGGGTGGGTGGTTTTGTACGTCTTCTCGGACGGGAGGACGGCGCGCGGCTTGGGAGCGACGAGGTGAAGGACTGCGTAGATCTGGGTAATTGCTTATCAGTATGTATGCAATTGTGGGAACGGCCATTGACTCCGGGTGACACTAACGGTATAGAAAGACGTGACCAGCAGAATAACAAAGGCTAGAAGGAGAATGTGGACCGGCGTCTCTCCAATGGCACGAATTAGGAGAGAACGGGCGTCCATGTTTGCCAGTGTTGTTTTGGTTCTTGGGGAGGGTATGTCTTCCCATTCATTTCCAAACTTGACTTGGAGTGTGAGTGCTTGGATGCTGACACGGTTGCTTGCGGCTCGACCGCCCATGTTCGTATGCAGGGTCCTTGTCCTTTCGTTTAAATAGGTAGACGTTTTTAGCGGGCTGGCCCCCCTGTTCCCTGTTAATCGAGATTTACCCCACGCTCCTTCAGCCTACATGTTGGTTAGCTACTTACTGTACCACTGCTATACAGCTACAGTACAGCGTCCTTCAGCCTCCAGAAGCTCCTCAAGAGCTAGCCCATGTACTTTGTGTGCTTATTTATAGAAGGCTGGCAATTTTGAACGTATGAAGGTGAGGTCTCTTTTGGCGACTTGAATGTGAAATTATGAGCCACCCCTAAGGAAGGTACGCCTTGTTACCAACCCTGACATATCAACGGGCAACCACCAAGAACGTTGGAAATATAACCACCAACTGAATTCATGTCATGGTACTTCTTCATCACATTGGTGACGATGCCAGCCTTGCACAACAACCTGAAGAGCAAGTACTCACACTTCTCTCCAAATCAGACAAGAGCAATGTGATGGTATAAACAGCTCGTCGTTGGAAGGGACCTACATTCGGTCCTTGAAACAACTGACAATGGCGATGGTGACCGGGACGTCAAGTAGATAGGTATCGTGTTCAAACGTTTTGTTCATGGAGCGCATATTGGAATTAAATACGCTGTTAGATGGCATTGGCATCCTTCTTCTTCTCCTCGGCTGGCGAGCCAACCTTGGACTCAATGGCGACCTGCTGCTCTTCAGCCGGTACGACAACCTTGGATTCCACGGCATCCTTCTGCTCTTCTGCTGGCGGGGTAACCTTGGAATCCTCGGAGGCCTTCTTCTCTTCCACTGGCTCTACAGCCTTGGGAGCCGCGGCATCCTTCTTCTGCTCTTCCACTGGCTGGACAGCCTGAGTATCTATATCATCCTTCTTCTGTTCTTCTACCAGCGGGGCGGCCTTGACCTCTGCGCTATCCTTCTTCTTCTCTTCGGCCACTGGCGCGTCGGCCTTAGAATCCACACTGGCTGTGCTTTTGGCCACAACTTCATCTATACCTTCAATCTTCGGCCCCCTGGCAGAGTTGTCGCCCATCAGTGGCCGTTCCGACTTCCGCGGGCTTACAGGACTGGACGCAGTGCTCTCGGACCCAGCTGCATCGAGTAGGCTATCGCTGAAACTGTGCTGTGTACCAGGTCGCTGGTATTCGCCCCTATCGTTAGTGTCGGTCGAGGCCCGAATACCAACCCAGCCCTTGTCGAGGGGAGGGAAGCTCGGCGTCGACGGTCCCGGGCTGTTGAGCGGCGATCCAATCCCATCCGTTTTCGCCTTGCGGGCCCCGAACCCCCATCCTCCACTGCTGGAGTTGCTGGCAGTGCTGCCTGACCGGCCCCAGCCTTGTTTGCGCTTCTCCGATGCCCAAGACGCCCAGCTGCCCAAATATGCGCCTGCTTTGGCACCAGCAGTTCCCACAGTCGCTTGCGCCTTGCTCAGGTCTACGTTCGAAACAGGTGTAGTGGCGCTCTTTACTGAGTCGCCCGATATAGACTTTGTATCTTCTGCGCGTTTGCGTTGCGCTTCTCGCATAGTCTCCATGTCGGCGTAGAACCTATTAAACATGGTGCTGGCCTTGTCTCGGGCGGCAGCGGCATTGCGGCCCAGCACTTCGCGTCCAGCAGCGAATCGTTCGTCCAGATGCAGATCCTGTACTTGTTGTTGGAGCCGCCGTTGCACATCTTCCATGGTCAAGCCACCAGCACAGGGATGCTTAGGCTCGACAATGTCAAAGAGTAAAGAGTCGGTGTGTGCATTCCATATCCGATAATTCTCCGTCTTTGTCCAATACTCTACCCAGTCGGTGCCAAAATCAATCGACGGGTCGCCTTCCACATGAGGCAAAACCACCTTCGAGTCGTTGCCGTGCTTTGCCAGATAGTTGCGGTACTTGACCGAGGCAATCAAGGACAGCAGATACTCCTCGAATTGTAGCCGTATGTACTCTTCGCTGCCGCGATAGCCCATGTGGTTAGGGCGTCCAGGGTTTTTTTCGTCCCAGGTGTCGTTCACTTCCTGGGTGATGACATCTATCCATCTCCGGTCACTCGCAGTAAGCACCAATGCTGCGCGAAGTGATGTCGACGTAATGTTGATTGTGTCATCGTCGAGGTTAATGAGAATATCGCTATAGCGATCCTTCTGCTGCAGAAGAAGGGAGTTTGTGCTGCCCACAATGTAGGATTTGGTACCAAAATCCGCGAGGATGTCGAGTTGTTGGAGCGGCGTGTACGGGCCGAACAAGCTCCCCTGTATCTAGTTAGCGATGCTGGCCAGTCGATAGACAAGGATCGGGGAGTTTTACCTTCCCAAAGATCTGAAGGGGTAGACCCATGTAGGAGAGCAGCGAATTGCGGTCACTAGTCCGCAAACTCGTCGGCTTGCTTAAGCTTTTCTCATATCCGTCTAGATCTGGTCCCGCACAGTCCTGCAGACTCCTCAACAGGCCTGGAACCAATGATATGAGAGAGAACTGCATCATACACAGGCGTTCGCAACGCGAGCCGAAGAATAGCATCTGCAAAATATACATTAGTGTATATTCTAAAGAATAGAGGCAATTGCTCGTCTCACCTTGGGCTGTAATAAACAGCATTTCAGAAGCACAAGGGTTTGCCAACGGAACTCGCGTACTAATTCGCGAAGGCTCATACCCAAGTACTGATCTCGGTCCTCTTCACTAAGTTGCCCTCGCTCCTTCTCTTCTTTCAAACTATCCTGGAACCGTCTTAGAATCTCGCAGTCGGAGAACTCGCGCTGCGCAAACCAGGCGCTCGTAACTACCGACAGCCTCTCCCTGAGCATGCCGAAAAACTGGGGGCTGTCCGCTATTACCACCACGGCCTTCTGCACAGTCGATCGAGTCACTTCCGGTGGTCGATTGATGAGCTGTGAGGCATCCATCTGCCGCGTGCAGGAAATTCCGAAGAGGGATGTCGGAGGTAAGTCTTCGGTGGCCGGTTTGAGCAAGGTGAAATAGGAGAAGTCCTCGGTCGCACTACAAGACATCAACGGATGAACATCAGCACTCAAGTCCAGCGAACGACGGTGCTATACTACTTACGCATGCGCGCCGTCGCTCAATGCCATGAATGGCAACAGACTCCAGTCCCAATCTGCGGCTGGGTCGGTTCCCTCTGATACTCCAAACCACTTCTCGACCTCAGGCCCCCTCGCATGGTGGAAGTCTACCACGGTAACCAAAGGGATGAATCCGGGCTGCTTGTTTAGACCTGGGCTTGGTGGCACGCTCGCAGCCGAAGCCTCGGCAGGTTTGAGCTGAGCCGCAGGTTGTAATTGAGCCAGGTCCGCCATGACTACGTTATTGGTGCGTTCGTTGATGCCGATCGCGCAATTTTCAGCGGAGGTAGAAGAGATAGACCGCGATGATCGAGCTGCGGCCGCAGCCTATTGCGCCTCCAGGATTGCGAGAGTAGTAAGGAAGGCGATCGAGCGGTTTATCTAAGCTGGCCTGGTCGTGTATAAAGGGCGATTGACGTCACGGCAGCCGTGTTGTTAGAAGCGCATGCCCGTGCTTCAGGCGCTCGAGGAGCCACGGAAACGATATAGGATTTGCCGGCAAGGCGGGTTGGCCAAAGAAAGATATAGCAAGAACAGAAGCGACTCAAGGTATGTTTGTGCGAGGGTAGTAGTTGGTGGTCAGAAATACAAGAATTCAAGCGGTCAGAAAGGGTCCGACTCGAGATAATCCAATCCGAATTGATGTCCTAGCATTCCACCACGAACAAGGTCAGCGGGGCAAAAGTCATTAGAGCAAATCGAGTAGCTCCAGGGACAAGCAACAACGTCAATGGCTCGGTGCTCACCCAATGCAAGACAAGATAGATAGATAGATGATCCCGGTTCTCTTCTAGCAATATGGCATGACACCAGCTGAATGGATATTGCTTAAAGATCAGCTCGGAGCTGCATTGCTGTGTCGTGCGCTGTAAATACTCAAAATTGGCTCGGGCGAGTAGGTACGTGTTTATTGTATTGATAGGATCACCCAGCTATTGCCATGGGATTGGGATGGGATGGGAGGGAGGAACAGCAACAACACGCACATAAGGTTAATGCACGTATGTACAATATGCACGTAGAGTACAGTACATATGACAGTGGGACATTTTTCTAGAACCACCATGGACGACGAGGAGTTCTTCCAAGTCCCCTCCTGCTTCCTGCCTCCTTCCAAGACCCTACCTGTAGTAGGACGTAACAGGGGCTGAGGGGCGGGATGAAATGAGAAGCAGTTCCACTCCGAGAGATGCCGGCCACAACAAATCACAAGCTTGCACAGTAGCTTGTAAAGACCTGGAGCTGGGCAACACTTGTAACCTGAGGCCAAGGAGCAATTCTACCAGTCCCCAGCGCCCACACCCAGACGCTTTATCAGATCAATCCCATGTCATTTACTGTACATGTATTGTCGCGTCAACGAGTCTGTGACAAGATTGGCATGGAACGAGCTTCGCCCCACGGCAATCATCGCAACAGCTCGATTCTCTCATGGTTTTCTGACCCGACACGCCTCCCCTTCTGCCGTGAAGGGGTCTCCCACTTTGTCTACCTAGGCAGGTAGAAGGATAGGATTGGCACTTGATTTAACCCTGTCCTATCGAATGAGCAGATGCAATGCAACAACTACATCAACGAGGGTTTGCCGAGCATTCTTTGCATGGGAACCTCTCCCCAAAGCTGCAAGACGTGGCGATCTGCCAGCTGTCCCGCATTGCATAAACGAAATCTTGCAATACTATCGTCATCCGTTGTCCCCCAAAGCTTCGGTAAAGCTGGAAGGGAAGACGTCGGCGAGCTGACGGGTTGTAGTGGATGCGACATTTGCACGCTGCTTGATTGCCCATTTGCTCGGGACTCGTGGCCGCCAAATCGCCCGAGGTCGAACGGGGGTGGGTAATGGGTGACGCCCACAAGCCAATCCAATACGCCCGCCCAACTAGACAATCGTGCACCCACTATGATATCCATGACTGCGAGATGCATCTTCTGCGAGCGCTTGATAGAAAAAGCAAGCTCATATCGACAGAAGTACACAGACGCATTGCTTGATATGCATCTTACCACTTGACAGCCAATCAAGCATGCTATGCCAATGGTCTCTTACCCTTCCGTCCTGGCCTGAGCCAAGTGGCGTTGGCTTTATCTCAGTTCACTGACATCCATCCTTCAACTCGAGTTCTCGGTTCGACATCATTCTTTTTCAGCTTCAAGTCGTACCTCGTCGTGGTTTTTGCGGCGCCTTGCCACTCCCTCCAACCTCTCTTTATCTTATTGCCTAATAATCGAAAATTATATTTCTTCAGGTCGTTACGTCCTGTGGGCTTCACTGGCGGCCTCGTAGCAAAACACACGAGATATCCCGATAGTAATTGCCTCGGCATGTTTAGTCCGGAAAACGGTGAGAAGCATGATTGCATTACTGATACCGTGTTTCCCGCATCCGTAAATCAGTTGCTAATACTGAGTACGTTATTACTTCTAACGACGGCCGATCTAGATAAACACTTATGAGGTTGTAATATTCTCTGCCTTTGTTTGTCAAGTTCATATTGGGCCATATTGTTAATACCAGTAGGTATATATAGCACGCAAACACGGCTGTGCTCTGTGCTCTGGGCAGAAGGGGTACTATCAAAGATGACCACTTCGTCTGTGCTGCAGCTGGCTAGCACGCTCTGGCGTTTGATAGTTCGGCTGGCGCGATGAGCATCGCGGCGACAGCTGCAAGACGAATGCCAGCTCTCGTCGCTGTTTGGCTTAGACACGGGGCTGGCCCGGCTCGGAAGAGGAGTCATACTCATGGAGATACCTGTGAACAGGAAGCGGTGTTCAGATATGCGGTCGCGCGCGCACTGAGCACCTGCTCGCTGGACTCGTCCCGGGTTGTCGACTGGCACCCGATTGTCAGGACAAACATACAACACTCCAAGATCATACAACTTTTTACTGTCCACAAATGGCAACGTTAATCTGTGTTCTATATACTGAAATATTATGGCCAAGGTACTACTTCTATTATTTTCCAAATCTGGGTCGATGTTAACTCTGAAGGCTATACTACAATTATCCCAGTTTTGCCTCATTATACTGTTCATCTAGCAGCTATAGGTCCTGGAGTGTTATACTGCGATGCCACCTGCCTTAATTCTCGATAATATGAGTTTGTCTCTTGATATAATTGATTTGAATAAGTCATGAAAGAGCTAAGCAAGGTGTTTATACGCTGATCTTATCATGGACTTTCGGCCAGTTCATATCGTTGGTATTGTGCTCAGATGGCAATACTTGTCACTGTGGCTTGCGAGGGGACTTTTCCACTCCCAAATGATGTTTTACCTTCTGTTTCCAAAATGACGGTTGACTCATACTTACACACCGCCTGGCTAGAAGCAGGGTCGAGAACGGCACTACTTGATCTGCCCTGTCTGCTCGCACGACCCCATGCGTCTACCCATCTAGAAATATCGTGTACACTATAATCTAACACGCTGTCGGAGCCCGCGGCGTGCTTCCAAACCTTCCTCCTGCAGGTGTTCGTTTCGTCGAGGCTGACGCCGCATGGTTCCATCTGTAGGCAACACCCGTGCAGTCTGTCAAAGTTGAGATCCCTGGCACTTTGGTAGAACCTGTCGTTCTTTCACCCAAGCGCTGGGCCGCTGCTCAGTATTATGTTGGATAGACAGAGAGTCGATGTCACTGGAAAAATAGCCGCCGACATGGTATGGTAGTGGCTTTGTCTCCGCGGGACCTATACCCTCGCTGGCTCTCGTATGCTGTCATCCCGCGATGCCTTGATTTGTGAAGATTTAAGCCAAGCACTTGGAAAGTTGACCTCCGTAATATTCCAGGCATGGAATCCGGGTTGCAATTAAACTATCAACGTACCATAACAGAAGTCTGGGGATCGGGCCGGGGTAAGGCACGGCACTTATCGATACGGAAAGGCGAACGCTGTGTAAATTTACACAGGGGGGTCGTTGGTACGTACACGAATTAATACATCCGCACGCGACTTTGTATTCTTCCTAGATTACGGCGAATCAATGATCGCTTTTTGGCGAGATTATGGAAGCCTTGAATTGCCAGCTCACGTAATCAGTACGGCAATACGGTCAGCTGTCAGCTGTCAGCTGTTCTGGTTCTCCTGCGTCCTCTGTACGATGTACGAAGGGAGGACTATCGATACCTTGCTGCTGGCATTACGCTTGGCAAAAAGTATGCCAAGCAGATTGATACAGATCAATTCCGTCACTGTTATCAATAGTTCGAGTGATTGGTAGGAACATACCAGAAGGGAGGATTCCGTTGCCTCCCTAATCTAGCCCTGCACTCCATCTTTATTAGGTGAGAATGAGGGTATATTCAGATAAGCCTAGATTTCCGCTAGCGGAAGCCGTCCCTTGTCGAGCCGATTGGACATGTTCCACCGGGTGGGTTCCGTGCCTCGGCAGCAGCCAATTACGGATTTTGCAATTGTCATTTTAATCAGATTGATTGTCATCTACTGTCATATAAACCTCGGTTCAATATGCACAACTCGTTCGATATTAGGTGTCCCGTTGAGTATTGGTGACATATCATCCATCCGTGAAACATGGTTCAGCTCGACATAACATATGCGCCTCGCTGCCTTTGATCGATTATGGCGTGATGTATGGAAAGATATACCGTATGTAACGTAGGTAGTACCTACCTACTTACATTATCGATCAATCTGATACCAACCTGGAGGTCGAGCACACACACACTTTTCTCTCTCTGCTACGTACATGTAGCCTGGACAGGCTAGTGCGACCCATTCCTGATAGCCGAACCAGACGGATCTTATCACGTCCAGGCACTTGCAGGTGACCCTCAAAAGATTGCCAGATAAAAAGGCTTGGCGCTTGGGACGGTGTCCTGTCAGGGTCAGGGTCGAATTCTTCTCGAAGTCTGGACAGGTCACCTTAAAGGGGTGACATTGTGCGGCACCTGTCTGCCTGTTTCCCTGATAAGAGACGTCTGGTGTACTAGGTATAATGGCATGGCGGCACCTGGATTTCCGCATAGTTGGCTTAACTTCAATGAAGAGTCAATACATTTCGAAAGAGATCAAGCCAGAGTCATAGCATATAGTAGACATGCGATCTAGGGTATGCCCCTATCCTACAGCTTCAACAGCTTGTGTTCAGGAATTATAGTATGTGGTACATCTTATACGATTGTGTGTCTACCAGGTAATGAGCAAACTTTACCTACCTCCATCAGCGGAAGATAGTCCATTTGATCTCTGCCGTACGGAGTACATACATGGCAGATGGACCCGATGCTGGGGGACTCGCCTAGGCCCATGCTAACTCGATGACAGGGGCTGCTGGTCCCCCTATTGACCAATCAGCATGACTCGAATTCAAATCATCTTACCACCGAGCGCCGACTCCGGGCTTAGCACACGCGGACAATGTACATACATACTTCTTCTGCCCTGCCACCGAGGATCAGAACCAGAGACTCAAAGAATCAGTGGTTCAGTCCATGTACTTTGCTTTCATAGAGCCTGGCTGTGTCGATGGTAACCTATCGAAGCAGACAGTGGCTCGCTCGGGCTTGATTACGTACAGCGCTGTAATTGTTGACGCTCTTGGGCTGAGTAGTGCTGTACCCGGATCTTCCTTCTCAAGTGCCTTTTGCTGTCTCGTCCGCCCCCGTCTGATCTGGAGAACCTGAGTCGAGGTGGCGGAGTGCGGACTGACTTCACACTTCTGCCCACCCGCTTCGTGCATGCCTGCCTTACTGCATGTTCTTGAGAAAGCATAAGCAACAACCTTCTTCTAGAAGACACCCAGCTTTCCCACACCGCATTTCCATCGTTTGCCCAGGGGAGAAGGCAAGTCGCTGTGGTTGTGCCGTTCGCATCCCTCCCTCGCCGATCCTTCCACACACCATCGATCCCTTTTTGTGTAGGGAGAAAACATACCGTTCGTCGCTGGTCGTCAGCCATAAGTCTGCGCGGTGCCTCCTTCGCGTCCAGGCCATACACCTACGTACACAGGTTCTGTAGTTTGACAGGTCGCCGGCGATACTTGTGTTCTATACATTCTCTCGATCGTATCACATCACGCGACCGACGCCCGCGAAATTGTAACACCTCGAAAAGCTGCTTGGCGCAAGAGTCTGCTGATTTCCACCATCGTCACAGCATCTGAACATACCCTTCCAGTCACCCGGAACAGGTGACTGTCAGATGTCAAACCATTGCGGACAGCAACAATCGCAGCGGACAACTATCCTTCGCTCATATATGGTGGGTGCAGGTTCAGGTTGAAACAACAGTGCATCACGATGGAAGTTGACCGCCAATCAAACACAAATAATACAATGGAAGGATCAAGTTCAGGTCGTACTGCCCTCCCTTCTCGTCTCACGGCATCGAAAGAGAACGCGCAGTCCATGGACACAAGCGACTATCGCTACGCATCTTCAACTGGATCGCGCAGCCCAGCAGCAGATAGCGTCGCTGCCTCGGAGACCAGACGTAGCCCATCTTTCCTGGAAAGCGCACATGCCACCTCACCAAGCCTTTCGCCGTTACCATACGAAGCCGTCCCAGATGGAACGCCGGTGAAGGGGAAGACAAATGGCCTTGCTGTGCCTACTCAGGGTGGCCAGATCTGCAGGTAAGAAATATTCTATACTATCTCGGAACCACTGGGACATCAGCTTACGTGAGTTACAGCAACTGTCAGACTACACGGACACCACTCTGGAGACGCTCGCCGCAAGGTGCCATCATTTGCAATGCTTGTGGCCTATATCTCAAAGCGCGCAATTCATCTCGACCTACTAATCTGAAGCGCCCGCCCACCTTGTTAGCAAGCACTCCAGGACAGGATTTTGAGCCGACCTCCTCTAAAGCTTCAGCGCAAACGTCTGGCGCTACGTATGTTGCGGCAGATCATATGCCTACAGGATCATGTCCTGGCGGCGGACGCTGCAATGGAACTGGCGGCGCCGAAGGGTGTAGTGGATGCCCGGCGTACAACAACCGGGTCTCCAAAAGTGCGCATATGGCCAGTTGCCAGGGGCAGGACTCGTCGAATGGGCAGACTTCCGACGACGGACCTACACCGATCGACGTAGCTGCTCAACAGTCACAAAACCAGAACACTGCTGTGGTGATAGCTTGTCAGAATTGCGGCACGACAGTTACCCCATTGTGGCGCCGGGACGAGGCTGGTCATACTATCTGTAATGCCTGTGGTATGTAACTCGTTATACCCCATGTCCGATGTGATTACTAAGACAAAACAGGACTTTACCATAAGCTTCACGGTGTTCACCGGCCGGTTACCATGAAGAAGGCCATCATCAAGCGGAGGAAACGAGTCATACCAGTGACTCGAGAAGAGCAAGATGACGAGGCTGCGTCATATTCTCCAGAGCAGGAATTCCAGAAGTCTCGTCCCGACTCCGAACGCGGGACCATGAATGAAGATGGATCTGTGAATCTCGGGCTTCGTCGTAGAACGGAACATCCCTTGACACTCTTACCTGAGCCTGTCCGCCCCAGCCAAAGCCAGGTACCTCACACGGATCTGACTGCTTATCATACAACCCACACTCCGCAGTCTCTTGACTTGCGCGATTCTCTTATTGATGATAACCGATTGGCGCCATTGACATCTATCTCGATTATGAAAGACAGGCAATCATCTCTATCTCCAGCATCGTTTCTTTCACCTTCACGAAAAAGATCCTTCTCAGCTGCCGAGTCGGACCTTGCCTTTAGTGATGGAGGCTACGAAAGCTCCAAGCGTCTCTCGTCGATCAATTCCATCCTCAATCCATCCCGGACGTCGCAAAGTCCAAGTTTGAGTGCCGTGGAGGACGCGGCGGATTCTCTTCGGCTATTACGGTCCCCAACCGGAACCTTGGCATCGGCGCCTAGCCCTGGGACCTACTCAGTCGCATCGACAGCTACGAACCACGACCACACGCTCGAAAGCGAACGGCACAAGGCGGAGAAGCGAGCAGCGTTGCAGTTGGAAGCAGAAAAAATGCGCGAGCTGTTGGCGGCGAAGGAGAGAGAACTGGCTGCTCTGGAGGAGTAAATGCCTGGAGGCTGGGTGAAGGAAGCTCGCCAATGTAAGAAAAGGAAGGGCGCGCGAGTTCCACTTGTACCACGTAGGGAAAACAGTCTTTTTATTGGGGAGTAAGGGCTATACAGATAACGTTGACACGTGCTATGAATTATGTAGATAATCCATCCTACTTAACCAAGTTCGCTTTGAGCGTATACTTGACCACATGAGGGCTAACACGTCAACCAGTTTAATTTCATGAACATGACCATCCAGCCGTGCGGATACATTCCCTCCAAACCCGTCACTTCGCATTTCAACCGTAAGAGCTCCTGAATAACACACGAAGCTCTAAAATGGCCAGTTCACAGTTGAGTATCGTTCACCAGGAACCAGGAATCCGCCGTGTTTGTTATCACTGTCAGAATCGTACGCTTGAAGCGCGCATTCAGTATGCATTTATACACATATGGCTGCACATAAGTACAGCCCTTCATTGAACCTAGATCACTACGTGTGATATTTCGCCATGGTCTCGTACAATATATATACACACACATAAAACGTATGCATGGTAAACCATCCGACGCTCCTTGGCTTAAGTTCCAATAGAATCTAATACCTGAAAAGACCCCATCCCAGCTCCTGTTTGCCCCCAGACTTTTCAGCTTCGTGAGAACTCATTTCAACGGTACTTCATGCCTTGCCGCGAAGCAGCGATGGTCGGCCCAGCACCGCAGCAACAGCTTGCACCTGAGGTGTAAAAAGGGAGATTGCACCCTCCTTAGACCTGCTCGGCGCCCCAGCCCTGGTCGGCCTCGCGCATGTTGGCCGGAGGCTCGATGGAGGGGATGAACTCGAGAGCGCAGTAGGCGAGACCGACGAAGGCGATGATAGAGCCAGCCAGGCCGCGGAACCAGTCGCTGCTCAGCAGAATCGAGCCCATGAAGATGTAGAAGACACCGCGACCGATGAAGGAGAACATGAACGAGGCATAGCGCGACACCTGGGGCGGGATCTGGAATTCGAGCAGGGCGACGGCGGCGCCGAAGATGATCTCGTAGATGCCGATGATGAGGGTTTGACTGTTGGGCAAAGCGTTGTTGTCAGTCACGCAGGCCTATCGCGTGCCAAGGGACAAGAGGGCAGCAATGCGCGCTTCGCCCAGCAAGCCCACGGCTGTCTACAGGGAGGGGAAGGAAGGTAAGGTTAGAGAATACGTACACTCCGAAGTTGAAGAATTGCACAATACCCCCCAAGATCATGACGGCCGCAACCACCAGGTTAACGATTCGGCTGCACGCAAGGTATTTTGTTAGTCGCGATCTCTTCTCTCTCTCTCTCACTCACGCACCCGACACTTCAAACAATCCCCCGGAACTCAATCGGGATCTACGCGGCATTGAATTTGGGATTCCAGCAGTGCACGTCATGGCGTCGCTACACAGGAGCTTCTCTTTCCCATTTTGTTTCTTCCAGCGGCGGTCTCTCGCGTTGTCCCGGGCGGATGAATATGCTTTCGCGGCAAAGGAGTAGTAGAGCTTACAAAGAGTCGGAGAAGTCCATTTTGGCGGTGGTATACGTGTGTGTAACTTGATCGGTATTGGTGGTGGAAAGGTGGGATGAGAAAAAGGAAGGAGAGATAGATAGCAACGAAACTATCTGAATTCGCGATTTACAGTGTTTTTGCTCGGTTATGCGCGACGACGACGACGACGACGAATTGCGTGGACAAACAGGCAGTAGTATTTTTTGCTTGGGTTCCTCGGGATGATGTGTTCTTGCGCGCTCCGTTAAGCTAATAGCTGAGAAGGCTGGTAAGGTAGCAGGTAGGGAGGGAGATGGAGTGAGTGGATGGGACAAGGGGGGCCGTGGTGCGCGTGGGTTGGGGGGGGGGGGAGTAAGGATGCGACGGGATTGCTGATTGGGTCAATGGGCCGGATTGAATGGAGCCCTTGAGAGGCGTTCAGGAGCGTTTAGGAGCCTTTTCCTTTCCTGATAGGGGATGGAGTCTGGCAAGCTCAGGCAAGCTTAGGCAAGCTGTACCCTGTCACTGCCCTGTCCCAAGATCTCTCTGACTGCTGGGACTTGCTGGGACCCGGCTGGGCTGGACCTGAGCTGTTTGGGCGACGGCTGAGATGTCACGCTACGCTACACTGGGCGCTACTCCCTACACGGGGCACTGCACTGGGCACACCGGGAGGAAGCTCCACTTTGTTCCCTCAATGCTGACTGCCGACTGCCGACTTCATCGTAACATCGGGCTCATCTATCTCACTCATCTCAACGACCATTCAAAGAAAATCTAAACATCATACGTACTCCTACCCGTCCGTACAAAGTAAAGCGACGAAGACGAATCGCCTTGTTAATCCTGTTACTTGACTAAACCTGGTTCAAGTTGTCTTCCCGAGAACAGTATGTACTTGACTAAGTACAAGCTAAAGGTAGGTAAGTAATCACCAACCGCTGGAGCCCGGTCGCTACCTACTTGTACGGGCAATTGTTCGCACGTCAAATACCCTCACCGGCATTCAAAAAAGAAAAAAAAAGAAAAAAAGAAAAAGGCCAGCCTAGCTATGTATGACGTTCCATCTAGGTCGGCGTTATATATAAGCTTACTCATCGATATAGAGAATTCAAATCTGCAATACTCATTGCTTGTATAGGGAGGTCATGCCTGACCCCCCCGCTGGTGTAAGCGAACTGCTCCATCAGAGAAGATGGAGTAAACCTAAGCATTTGCCGAAGAGAGACAACCGGAATATAGATTGCATTCGCCTGCATATATTTCCAAGAGACAATGCATACTTCGGCTAGAGAACGTGGCTGCTGCATATGCATGTATACCTGCTTGCATCTTGATGTGCAGCGTGACAACCATTAACCCCGGACAGGAAGGGACTCGACAGTACAACATCTGCTCAACTCTTGCAACAGTTTCCTGTCGACTGGTCACAAACTGATCCTATGATCTTTGGAGTATGTGGAAAACTATGCAGAAACCAAAGTCCAAGTCTCTCCAATTTTCAGTATTCTCTTACTGTTTAGATTGAGTTCGACCTCGAGTATTGTTGCTGGGCTGGAGCAGTCGGAGTGTGCAGTGTGTTGTGGAAAGCACTTCTGCCCCAGATTCCTAGGCAACGGAGCGGGAATGTCTTATCCAAGGCCAGACAAGACAAGCTGCTTGCTTTGGCTACGCCAAATCCCCCAAAAAGGATTCAATTGACAGCCCTGACATCCCAGGACCACATCTCTTGGGACATATTGGGCTGCCGGGATCCCGCCTGTTTAGGTGGATGCCATCAAAAAGGTCAATTGCCAACTGAGGATTCTCCCGACAAACATCGATGTGAATGTAAGTGTGAAACATTCTTCCCGGCTAGCTACCAAAAAGCCTCGTCATCTATGAAACATAAGTCGCCCTTAATATTCTACCATTTGGAAAGAAGGGCAAGGCCGGCAGAAGAAATGCACATGTCAACATGGATCATCAACTGTGAGCAATGACAGAATCACGAGATTCGCGCATCAAGTCCGCGGTAGAAAAGGGCTTCTGGTCGTTCCGATACGTGTGGCAAGCACCGTTGGTCCTTGGCAGACAGTCAAGAAAAGCTGTTGCGCCAAAGTCAGTTGGCCCCAGGAAACGCCAAAGTCCGTAAGTATGATGTGTGACTTCACCCAAGTCTATCTTTAGCGGCCCCTCAACCTAAAAAGCAGCGGCTTCTCAACAGAAGCAAACAATCGGGGACTCGGGGGGTCAGCCACCTAATGCTAGGGAGCTTCTCTCACTTCCAGCACTGTTCCATGTCAGATCTCACTCAGCTAACAGACCACAGACTTTGCCAGAGAAGAACAGCAGTCAAATGTGTGCCCGTTCATCCATTCTGGCTGGTATTCCCGGTACGGAGTACTAGCAGATCAATCGTATTCACCCTGGACTTGGACTTGGACTTAGGGAATCAGATTTAGGGAGTCAAATACGACATCTCACCAAGCACGGCTATGAAGGAAGGCAGGTAACAACGGCTTCTCACCTCTTCCCCAATGCGCAGCTGCTTTCTCAATCATACATAGTCCGAAGGGGGGCTGGTAAGACACTATCCGCGCTGGACTCAGATCCTCTTATTCGTGTCTGCGGTGCGTTACCAGGCTACCACTAGACCACTCAGTATGCATATTAACTTTAAAAGGCCCCTTGGGCTAACGGTCAAAGCAAGATGCTTGATTGGAGCTCGGTATAGGTTGGGTCAGGCCCGACAAGATTTGGAACATGTTGCCGCACTATGGGCCGGGCTAACATTTGCTCGGTGGCCGGCCACTGGATTCTCCCCGTTGACCGCATCAATGACGGACTTGTCGCAGATGCTTGGGAGCAGCCTGTCAGCAAGCTGAAGGAGTGCATTCTGTATGATCCAAACTGACGGTGGCTTGCCTCTGCGCCATGGTGTCAAGCATGGAAACACAGTTCACTCAAACCAAGATGCGAAAGCGGCGTGAGCATGCGAGTCTCGGCCTATGGCCACCGTGCGATCCTCCGGTATTTCACCCCCGGCACCTTTATCATCTGAGCAGGCTCCCCTGGGAATTACTCCTCGGTTTCCTCTTCGGTTCCTTTTTTCCTTGCCTGCTGCTCTGCTAACCCCAGGTCTGTTCTCGCCCAAAGTTGCGGTCACCCTCATAGAATACCCTTCAGCCACTGAAGGACTTTCTAGAGGGCAAGAATTTACAACATCCTGTGAACAAGCTTCGCTTTCAATACTAGACGTGGAGGTACCTACATCATGTCGAACTGGACGGCGATATCCTCACCTGGTGCCGCTGGCGCACCTCAGCTGGTATGTCGGGACTCGCATTTTCTCCTCGGGTGTCGTGTCGTGTTGGGAGCACTCATGCTGCATGGCAACGTTTGGATGAGGTCTCTCATGGCGACACCACATCCAATGTTATCTTGATATGGTATACTGATTTTTACACACACAGAATACGACAAACTCGGGCCATGCACAGCTGTCACCACCAGGACCACCATACCCGCCCTCGACTGCTCTAATGGGTGGCGTGCCAACGCCGTCAGTAGATGATCCCATCAGCGCAATCCTGATGGTCTTATTTCTTGTGGCTGCCGCTTCCCATCAAATAATCTTCCAGAAGAACAAGAAGCGCGGGCACTTGTTTGTCTTTTCGGCCATGATGTTTGCATTCAGTCTGATTCGAGCGATAGCGCTGCTTATGCGCATTGTATGGGCCTCGAATACTCGAAACGTTCAGATCGCTATGGCTGCGAATATTCTCACAATGGCTGGCACTGTCATCGCTTTTATTGTCAACCTGTACTTTGCACAACGGATCGTTCGAGGATTGCACCCCAAATTCGGATGGTCGACACCGGCACGGCTCATGTTTCGCTTCCTCGTCGGCGGAGTGGTTGCGTCTATCCTAATGATCATTGCTGTTACAGTCCAGTCGTTCTACACGTTGGACGTCAGCGTGATAGCAAGTGACCGCGTTGCGCAGCTTTTCGCCGCTACTTTTCTCGCCGTTTTGGCTTTTGTACCGATCCCGGTGCTTATAGTCGCTGCTATTATTCCGAAGCGCTTTCAAAAAGAGAAATTCGGAGAAGGCAGCTGGATTGGCAAGATGGGCTTGGTGCTCTTTACATCCACTCTACTCTCTCTGGGTGCATGGTTCCGTGTGAGCACCAATTATGCTGCACGTCCCCCAGATGATCCTGCGTGGTACCACGGCAGGGCTCCTTATTACTGCTTCAACTACGCCGTGGATCTCATCGTGACTTATACGTACTTGGCCTTCGCTTTCCACCGACGCTTTCACATTCCTGATGGCGCCAAGGGCCCGGGCTCTTACATGGACGAGAAGCGTCTCGCTGCCGGAGAGCACGAAACACCGTACATATCGTCTCCGAACTTCTCCAAGTCGGCTCTTTCGCTCAAAAAGCCAAAGGCGGTGGCGGCTTCTACAAGACCACGAAGTGAAGTCACATTGCGAGGCTTCGATGATGACAGCGCTGATCCGCCACCTCCGTTCTTCGGGCCTGTCAAGTCGTTGCCAAGGTTACCGTCAACCATGTATGGAGACAACGACGACCTGAACCTAATGACGACGCCGATGTTCGCCCATACAGACCATTTTAGAGGAAATAGCAGTGGCGGAAGCGCTTACCACAGTAGTGTTTTCGGGGGCGACACCGAGGTTGGCTCAGTTGGTGGCGATATCCATGGCACCCTTGACGATATGCTGGACAAGATCGGGTCAACCGGTAGAAACAAGACCAGGTTATCACAATGGGGCTACCAAGCCTATGCCGACGCCGAACAGAGCGATTCGGGCGGCGAGTACAATTCCGCATCTAGGTGGCAAGGGGCGCACAGTATGGCAGGTTCAAGCCGCCGTCGGATCAAGCGACTGAGTCTCAACGAAAGTATGACTAGCTCTCTTGCGTCGCCCACCTTCGCGAAACGAAACTCGGTCGGAATCATTGGCACTGCCACTACCGCCCATATCCGATCTATACCTGCTGGAAGTGCCTCCCATAGCCATAGCCCAAGTAACTCCAGCAGCTACGTCGCGAGTCAAAACCGACCCCGGTCTGGAAGCCGCTCAAGCGGCCGAACTGGCAGTCACTCGGGTGGGTATCCAGATCGACAGCCTCGAAGTGCTGGCCCAAGTCACAGCGGTAGTCGTTCGGGTAGTCGGGCTGGAAGTCATGCTAGAAGCCAGCCTGCAAGCAGGACCAACTCAGGGTTTGGCGGACGACCACCGAGCAGTTTCTTCTTGGCAGCCCCGGGTCATACGACACCCCGATGCAACTCTCTACGCACTACTGGTACCGGCAACGCTCTCGACGCGCCCGAGACATGGAGGGACAGCCGCCGCTACTCTCTGCCTGGTTCAGGAGGTCCTCCCCAACCTACAGGGAGCGGCTTCATCTACTATAACTACAGCCGGCCCACCTCCGGCGTCGGCACCTTCAGCAGCAGCCACAACCCACCTTCTGTCATCCGCCGCCCTTCTCCCGCCTTTGTCGACCAGTCCCGTCGCGTTTCGTCGAGGACAGCAGATGACCCGGATGACATGGGAAGCGAAACGTTCCACTCGATACAGAACAGCTTCCACAGCCGCAGCGGCAGCAGCGAGGAGATTGACGACCACGGCCGCCGCAGCCGCCGCAGCTCCCGGCCCCCAAGCTCGCGCTCCATATCCGGCCGTGAGCGTGACCAGCGCAAGCAGAGTGTGAGCCTGGACCGCATGGCCAGCATGCGGACGGCTCGATCACGGAGGAGCAGCGCCAGTGTGCACTCGTATCAGTACCCGCAGCAACAACAAGTGCAAGCACAACAACAACAACAACAATAATACCAACAAAAGCGACAACCGCAATAAGATTCCATTAATTGAATAATGTCTTGGGTCTATCGGTGTTGGGCCCTTTCCCTCTTTGCTTTTTCCCCCGCTTCTGACTGTCTCAAGGTCTCAGCCAGCGGCACCCCATTGTTGTTTGTCTGTGGCGCCAATGGTTTTCCTTTTACTAACGTATTCCTTTTCTTATGTCAACCTTTCTTCTTATTCTTCTCTATGTTTACTTTCTTTTCTAATCATGTACGATCAATCATACTCCGGACCACAAACGTGATCTGCCGCTCAGGTCACGCATGCGTACCGAAGACTTAAAGGATGGGTGAGATGGGAAAGAGAGAGAGAGAGAGAGAGAGAGAGAGAGAGAGAGAGAGGACAACAGAGCAGAAGTGAAGATGAACATGCAGGACTCCGGGTTGGGTATTCTGCTCGGACCGGTCATTTCCGCCGTGTTACTCGGGTCTCATTTGGAGACACCGCTGGATCGAAGATAGGCCTGGAGTCCGGCTGGCTGGCCTTAGGTAGAGAGTGCTATAGATAAATATAGGTAGAGAGGGAAATAATTGACGAAGAGTGAATGGAATACATGATAGAGCAGCTATTTCAGGAAATTGGAGAGACAAGCGATATAGAGTGAACGGCAAAAGGTAGAGTAAGAAGGCATGTGAAAAGGTAGTTGAAGTTATCACGTGGTGAATGTGTTGGAATATGTATATAAACCATCACTATAAAGGTAGTACATATGATGTTTCTCATCATCCGAAGACTTGAACTGACCATGAGGCGATCAGGGGGGGGGGGGGGGGGGGTGGCGGGGGGTGGGGGGGGGGGGGGGGCGGGCCGGGGGGGGGGGGGGGGGGGGGGGGGGGGGGGGGGGGGGGGGGGGGGGGGGGGGGGGGGGGGGGGGGGGGGGGGGGGGGGGGGGGGGGGGGGGGGGGGGGGGGGGGGGGGGGGGGGGGGGGGGGGGGGGGGGGGGGGGGGGGGGGGGGG
>QUSE01000018.1:327390-406425 GCA_006508115.1 Apiospora malaysiana | reverse complement strand
CGACCCCCCCCCCCCGCGCCCCACCGCCCCCCCCCCCCCCCCCCCCCCCCCCCGCCGCCCCCCCCCCCCCCCCCCCCCCCCCCCCCCCCCCCCCCCGCCCCCCCAGCACGTCGACCCTTTGACTGATTTCTGGACCGGATTGATTGATTGATTGATTGAGATGTGCCCGTTCGCTCTTCTCTGCAACTTGCGAGTCGGACAAGCAAGTCAAGGGCGGGCAGCGGGGCAATGTTATTACATTACTTGCTGCTGCTGCTGCTGCTGCTGCTGCTACAACACATGCACACTAAAACATCAGCCAGTAAGTAACCTAGCAGCTAACCTAACGAGGACCACTTGAGCAAGGTAACACTCCAAGCCGCAATTCAATTCAACTCGGACGATAACCGGATCGACTTGATAAAATGCGAAAAGCCGCACCGACACAGATGCATTTTCTGTCCATCACACCACTCATCAATAAGTTTCGCTCTTTGCTCATGCCTCAGTCCACCTACTTAGTCCGACCCAACTTGGAGGCCTAGCCAGGTCAAGTTGTCCATCCTGTCTGCCTGTCTCCATACCTACGGGGGCCCACTTCACGTGCGGCTCAAATACAGCTAAGGTATTATCATCTATCTCCTATCATCCATCCCCGTCTACTGGTACACTGCAGGTAGAACTGTATGGAGAGGACTGTAGTACATGCCCCTGGCCACAAATTAAATATATATGATTTTGGATTGACGGCAGTTCCTTAGTGGAATAAATATATATAAAAAATATTTGTTTCGCCTTCTTCGATATTGGTTGGGTGAATAGGCACTCCGCAATAAATACAACAGGAACTACTTATCCCCTGGCCCGGGACGCAGCACTTCCAAACAGCTACGTTCAGAGTCCCCCGACACATAATCTCATTGAATCGTCATCGCAGCCGCTCATGCTCACCTTCTTCTTACCCGTCATCGCCACTACTACTTAGGGGACCCAAGCCCCAAGCCCACCGGCCCATCTCCGTTCTTGGCCGTGGAATCCGCCACTTCTCTACCCACCAACTCCCGGAAGTCCAATTGCACCTCGGCGAGCATCTCGGCATGTGCCTTGGCCCTTTCCATGCAGTCATTCCACACTTTTCCGCCCTTCTCCGTACTGCTCAACTGTCTGGCCAAGATGACATTGAACGCCTCCACTGCTTCTTTCGCCCATTTGACACATGCGCTCATCATGGTCTGTGGGAAGCAGCCCTGGAAGCACGCCACCGTGTTGCGGATAATGCTGAAATAAACAAATGATAGCTGCCAAATGTAGAGGTGGAGATCGCCTTGGAAAATGCATTGCCTGGACTAAGTGTCAGTAACCTCTATGCCCTCTACCCGATATTTGGAGCGCGCGCTCTTACCTCGATCTCTTCTTGATGAGTTCGCCCCTGGCTTCGAGGTAGGCCTCCCGGGCTCGGTCCTCTGACCCAAGCCGTGCCAGCCAGGTAGCATTGCGTTTGGTTTTCGACTGTTCCGAGTGATTGTCGACAAGATCTCGTGTGATGAGCCCAGCCAGCTTGGTGCATCGCTCCTCCACTTTGAAGTTGATGAAGTCCTGCGCAATCGCGTTGTTCTTCAGGCCGCGTGCCAGACCCTTGAGCTTCTCAACCTTCTCGACCGCTAATTCGATGCGCTGCAGAGCAATATCGATATCCAGCTCATCCATTTGGCTTTCCACCCAGCGCAGATTCTGCTGTCTGCCATCTACTTCGATGAGCATGTCCTTGATGTCGGAAAGCGTTTGGAGTAGTTCTGTCTTCTGGAGCAGACCTGGATCTCGAGATGCAAAATAGTTGATAGTCTCTTTCGCCTTATTGTTGGCCTCCATTTCCGACTGTAGCCCCTTGCGCAGTTCCTCAACTGCCTTGCGGATATTCAACATCAGCGTCGACTTTTCCGTGTCCTCTGGCTTCTCAGTCCTGTAGATGAAGGACTCCTGACCGACTCCTCGGACCATGACAGCATCGGCCAGCTTGGTTCTGCTACTAGAGTTATCACTGGTGCCGGCCATGTCTACCACCTCAATATCCAGGAGAGGCCAGCATCGGTCCGCAACCAATTTAGTCACAGGCGCGCGGTTGTCGCCGGGTGCGTCCATCTTCCTCTTCTTCCTGGACGCGATGAGCAGATGGTCATTGAGCAAGAAGATCTGCATAGAACGCCTGGACTTGTAAGTTGCATTATCCAGCTCGATCCAGAACCCTGCGTTTTGAACTACGTGTCGGCCCATTGAGTTGGGCAGGAATTTCTGCGAGCCCTCGACGTTCTTGTACAGGGCTTGCATCTGAGAGTTCCACAGAGCAGTCCGGTCAGCAACCGAACTTCGCTTGTCACGCTTGCTCAAGCCAGTACTAAACTCGCCACTGAGGGCAGGCTCGCGATTAGCGGAGGCAGCTCTCAGCGCCGTAGTGTTGGTCTTCAGCTCGGTAATCAAGTTTCGCAATGACCGCATCTCGGCCTTCAGCTTCTCGGCCTCCTTGCTAATCTTGATGAACTGTGTGCGATTCTGGTAGACGTTCTGCTGCAGATCGGTAGACGCCCGGCTCTTAAGCTTCCGTAAGGCGTCCTCGTAGTCTCTGATCTCGTCTTCGGTGGCTTCGCTCAGAATATTGGCAACGTATTGATCCGCAGCCAAGGCAGGATCCCTCAGAGCTCGCATATCGATGGGAGGAGGCCCAGGAGGACGAGCGCCACCTTCGCCCCCTCTAGACGGCGGAGGCCGGCGTTCTTTGGGTTGGTCATATCTTGAGGGGTCGAAACTGGGCATCGACGGTACGGGTGGAGCGGTGGCATCAAAATCATTGGGGAGGTTGTTGAATCGTGTAGAGTAGCGACGCTTCACCAAGTCATTTGTCTTGCCGCCGGCAGCAGGCGGAGGTCGCGGCCGCGGTTGTGCTGCTGGAGGCTGCGGCGGAGGTGCGCCAACAGGAAAAGGACGCCCCCCTGAGCTGCGTGGTACATCGATGCCATCGTTGGGAATAGGACCCGAGATCTGCCTGGGTGCGCTGATAGTCGGACGCCCTTTCCGCTTGCCGCCACTTCGTAGGGAAATCTTATTCTCCGACATGCTGGCGTTTGTGTCTGTTGCAAATGCAGGGCTGTCGTGTCGTGATGGCTGTAGGGTTGTGGTGGTTTAAAGTTGCCCCGACTCGACTGTTTGCCAATTGTGCTGCCTGTTGATGGATGACTACTGTACGCGTTGTCACCATCTGGTTCAATGCACTCTCGTTGTCGTGTATATACGGTGGGTAGTGGGATAATCGAATATAGTGTTGCGAAACACTCTGGTTTGTTTTAGTCAAAGCAGCTGGATGTCGTTGCAATTACGGTACTTTACAGATGGTGACCCTCGCTATCGGGACCAGCCAACAGATTGCCAGATAGAGTCAAAGAGGAGGAGGAGGAGGAGGAGGTGTACTCATACCTCACGCATAGGCCTAACGAGAAGCGTGAAGGGCCTCTCTCCAAGGTAGCAGTACCACTAGGTTAGAGGCTTACCTTAGCACTCGGACTTAGTCGCGGTTAGGGAGCCGATGAGCGTGCAGGGATAGATCAGTACTGTACAGGTTGTGGGTTGGTGCGTGGGTGACCTTGCAGCTTGCCAGTTTGGTGTCTACGACGTAGTAGGTATTAACCTAGGTGCCTAGGTGTCTACCTATGCTACATATGTAGGTGGCTACTTACCTAGGTGTGCTACGACTAACCTACCTTGCCTACATAGGTACCTACTTTAGGTACTAAGCCAAGGTTGAGTTGATTGATGGGCAGACGGTAGGCCAGCGGCCAGCAACAGACCCAGAAAAACCCAATCTGTAGCAGCCATTGACGTGCTGTGCTCGTTGTTGAAAGAAATCGAGCTCTTACCTACCAAACCGGCCGAGGAAAAAAAGCTTCCAATGATTCCCCCAAAACCGTAACATTTTTACACACCCGCCCTTCCCCCATCTGCCCCCCGCCCAGACCTGCTGCATTGTCTGCTGCTCCGTCGCCCACTCTATCTCTCCATCTCCAACAGTCTATCTTGCCGGTTTCTGCAAATATGGTTCAAACCTCGACAATTGCGACCGTCTCCGTTGCGACGGTGGCCACCGGTATTTTGGGTACGTCACCGTGCGGCGTCAAGATCAAGATCTGCTGCTTCTCACCCCAGCCCCGACAGACACCCTTCTGTGGTAGCCCATGCTCACCGGTACCCATCTAGCCTACGCCATCTACTTCGACCAACAGCGCCGGAGATCCCCTGATTTCCGCCGCGAGCTGCGCCGTCAAGAACGCCGACAACAGCGTGCCGAAAAAGAGGAGGCCGTTCTTTCCAACAAGGCCAAGAGCAAGGAGGTCCACAGCGCTGTCGACCGCGCTCTCGAGGAGGGCTTCCCCTCGGGCGTCAACGAGCGCGAGGCTTATTTCATGGAGCACGTCCAGGAGGGCGAGATCCTCGCCCAAGATCGTGAGCCGCCCATTCAACCCCATTCAACCCCATTCAACCCCACCTCGGCGCCTCTACTTTCGCATTGCACATTGGCTAACACATGGTGCCGCAGCCTCAAAAACGCTCGAGTCGGCTCTGTCCTTCTATCAGGCTCTAAAGGTCTACCCTACCCCGGGCGACCTCATCAGCATCTACGATAAGACTGTCGACAAGGTAAGTGCTATATACCTAACCCCTCCCGATGTACTCTGGTGAACGGCGGCTAATGCGCTTCGGCGTCACAGAGGATATTAGATGTTTTGGCCGAAATGATTGCGTACGACAAGAACCTTGACCTCGAAGGCAGTGGTGCCAGCTCGTCCGAGATGCCTCCTCACCCTGGCCTGGACTAAGTGTGCCACTTCACCACCTACCAAGTTGACATGGGGAAGACTCCATGAATCCACGCACCACCCTACTCTGGTTTAAAGGAGTCGTCAACTAGCGGGTCGGGCAGAAAGCCGACATGACACAAGACGACATCCCAGGCGACTCGGTCAAGCTGTACGATATAATATATGGCAGGGCGCCATGCCCCAGAATCTCGGTTCCGGGGCACTCTTGTATATTGGACTGTTTAATGTTGGTGTTGGCTGGCATAGACAAATAACGAAGTATGAGAACCATCACGCATCCTCTTGAGCCCATGCTGCGTACCTGTGACTGGAATTGGTAACACACGGTATGTGTTGGCTGAAGGTTGGCTTGCAGTGCTGCCCCCCATGAAGTGATGACCTTTTGGCTTAAACAGCATATATGTATGTATGCCTTCTTCCCCCAAAGTCAATGCAGGGCTGCAATGGCTGTAGCGCACTGTATTCTTTACAAAACCCTATGCTCAACCTGGAGACCCCGTTTAAGGGGACCTATATGTACTTCTATACCGTAGTCGTTACGAATGCGCAAGACCAAGATGGCTATCTATCGGATAACAGTCAAGCTGGGAGAGTGACTAAGCGCCAGCTTTTTATATGGGGCCCCAGCAATTTACATCACCAGCACTATCAAAGATTGCCCCGCCACCCCTCCAAAAAGTTCAATCAATACACCAAATTGTCAACCCCGGATACCAACTTTTCAGTAAGATGGCAGCCTACGAGGGGTGGACAAGCCGGCTGGAGGCCATCGGCCCAGTCGCGCGTAAGTCAATTCCTAATTGATTGATGGGTTCTTCTCGCTAACTGACAGTCATAGACGCAATCGACCTGTGGCACGCCCACAGGACGCCTATTCTTTTGACGGTATTTGGCGTCCTATTTTCGCTATGGGTCTACATGCTCCTTACCCAGGAGAGGGAAGTCTCAGTGGCATTTCGCAAGATATACGAAGAGCCATCGTCTGCAAAAGTCGAGCCTTTGACTGAGAAGAAACCTGTACCTGCACCCGCCCCGGTACCCAAAGCATCGCCGCCCAATGGTCCCCGGCGCATCAAGGGCGAGGTGCGCAAGGCAGACTCCAAGCCCCTTGTCGCAGAGCCCCAAGAGAAGCGGCCCATCCAGCCACTCCTGTTTTTCTCCTCCCTGACAGGGAGTACCGAGAGACTCGCAAAGGGCTTGGTGGAAAAGATCGACCTCCCCACCAAAAGCCAGGGCGCAGAAGACGAGTCATCCATCTTGCCTTGTCGCATCTTGGACTTGGCCGACATTGACTATGATGAGTACTTTCTCGGCCCACCCAAGGATTCCGAGTCGCCCGTGGATTACCTGTACCTCATGCTCGTACCAAGCTACAACATCGACACCATCAACGACACTTTCTTGGAACATCTAAAGGAGACGCACAACGACTTCCGGATTGATACCGCTCCCCTGTCAGGACTGTTAGGTTATGCTGTATTCGGCATCGGCGATCGAGAGGGATGGCCGACCGAGGACGAGGGCTATTGTTTCCAGGCCAAGGAACTCGACAAGTGGATGGCTAAGCTCACGAGTCGCAAGAGAGCCTTCCCACTCGGCATGGCAGACCCCAAACGTGACCTGACAGAACGCCTGGTAGAATGGACCGAGGGCATCGGGGATGTCCTTAGCACGCTGGCTACCACCGGTTCTCTGGGCGAAGGAGTCCCCGGTAGTGGTGATGCTGTCGAAAGCGATGACGAGTACGCCTCGGAAGACGACGGTGAAGTTCTGTTTGAGGACGAAGCCAATGAACCTAAAAAGCTGAGCAAATCATCTTCCAACCTGGAAGATGTCGAAGACTTGGGCAGAATCATGAAATCTTCTGGCCAGGACGGAACCTCTGGAAAAGCGCCCATTGCTGTCGATTTCACGACGTATGGCAAGGCAACAAAGAAGCCGACGCAGACTGTGAAGGAAATGGTACCCAAGAGCTCGCCGACATACGCTTCGCTCACGAAGCAGGGCTACTCTATTGTGGGTAGCCATTCAGGGGTCAAGATCTGTCGGTGGACCAAGAGTGCCCTGCGCGGCCGAGGTTCTTGCTATAAATTCTCCTTCTATGGCATTGCATCGCATCAGTGCATGGAAACCACACCCTCCCTGTCTTGCTCGAACAAGTGCGTCTTCTGCTGGCGTCACGGCACCAACCCCGTCGGCACAACCTGGCGATGGGTGGTAGACCCCCCGGAGCTGATCTTCGACGGCGTCAAGGCCGGGCACTACAAGAAGATCAAGATGATGCGTGGCGTCCCCGGAGTCAGATCTGAACGGTTTGCCGAGGCGATGCGCATTCGTCACTGTGCTCTTAGTCTTGTCGGAGAGCCCATTTTCTACCCGCACATCAATGAGTTCTTGGGTATGTTGCACGCCGAGCGTATTTCCTCTTTCCTGGTCTGCAACGCCCAACACCCGGACCAGCTGGCTGCCCTCAAGGCCGTCACGCAGCTGTATGTGTCGATTGACGCGAGCAACAAGGAGTCGCTTCGCAAGATTGACCGGCCGCTGCACCGCGATTTCTGGGAGCGCTTCCAGCGCTGCCTCGACATCCTGCGCGAGAAGCGCTTCAAGCAGCGCACCGTCTTCCGCCTCACCCTCGTCAAGGGCTTTAACGTCGACGACGAGGTCGAGGGCTACGCCGACCTGGTTGAGAAGGGCCTCCCCTGCTTCGTCGAGATCAAGGGCGTCACCTACTGCGGCACCTCGAGCAGCGCCGGCGCCGGGCTCAGCATGGCCAACGTCCCCTTCTACAACGAGGTGACCGACTTCGTCACGGCCCTCGACCGCAAGCTCAAGGAGCGCGGCCTCGACTACGGCATCGCCGCCGAGCACGCCCACAGCTGCTGCGTCCTCCTCGCCAGCGGCCGCTTCCGCGTCGACGGCAAGTGGCACACGCGCATCGACTACCAAAAGTTCTTCGAGCTGCTCGAGGAGCGCGGCGCCGACGGAGACTGGACGCCCGAGGAGTACATGGGCGAGGCCACGCCGGAGTGGGCCACTTGGGGCAATGGAGGTTTCGATCCCAGAGACGAGAGGGTTGACCGCAAGGGTCGAAAGATTGAGGTTTGATGATGGGAATTGCATATTAGTATATACATCCATCTCTAGTAGTTAAAATAAGTAAAATAAAGGCTGTGCTTTTAAAACGAAGAAAAGAGTTCTTGAAAGTCTCAATTTGTGTATCAAATCTATAGAAATATACAGTCTTGTTGAAAAGGAAAGTAGTACATGAATTGTGACAGCCTGGGGTATCAGTGCAACAAAAAGAGGATTGACAAGCCGCCCCTGTCCAGTCTGTATGAAAACTTGCCATCTGTGAAACACCACCATGCTCGATCAAGGTCTATGCCCGCTCCGGTCTTTCCTCTTCCTCCATGTCCATCCATCTATCTCCCCTTGTAGGCTCCAAGTCCTATATCGTACAACAAGAACTCAAGGTCTTGAAGAACAGACAGACTCCTCATGCCACCTTGCATGTACTTAAGCATCGGCTACCAACTGCTCACCCTCGTCCAGCAGTTCGCCCACCTTCTTCAGGTTCTTGATCAGGCTCTTGCCGAGGCCGACCAGCAGGAGCTTCTCGGCGTTGGCCGGCAGGCCCAGGTAGGTCGGGGGCTCGCGCTCAGGCAGCTTCTGGATCCAGCCCATGAAGTCCTGCAGGGTGGTGCCACTGGGCACTTCTAGGCCGACGCCGCCGTCCGTCTCGGAACCCTCGACGAGCTTGTGGCCGATATCGAACGCGGCCGGTTGCAGGACGGCGTCGACGAGCGCCGTGAGGCCGCGGAAGTCGCCCTCGTCGTCAATCTTGCCACCGTACGTCTCGCGCACCAGGTATCGGATAATGTCCCAGGGGATGTTCTGCGGCGCAATGTTCGTGCGGTTTTGCGCGACGAACTCGACCCACGTGTCCACGACAAAGGCAGAGCATTCGTACTGTATCAAGCTGGTTAGCAAACTCTTCTAGGTAATAAGTAATGGGAGTCGGAGGGGGTAGAAACTTACATCGGCATCATTGAACTCCCAGAAGCTCTTCCATCCAAGGTTGGGCGCATAGCGCAGTCTTTCTTGAATGACGGCATGGAGGAACGAGAGAAGCAGATACAGTCTCGTCCTCTCGACAGGCGCTTTGCTAGCTCGGATGGAGAGCGAGGTCATCGAATCCTTCATGTTGGCCCTCACACCGGCGGGCTGCTCGTACATCAAGACACGAGACGCTCGCAATAGGTTGACAGGAATCTTGGGACTGGACTCCATGGACAAGAACAGTCGGAAGTCAGAGTGTGGGTTGAGCGATTCCATTCGCTTCTCGAGAGACTGTAGCCACGTGGGCGCGAGATGTACGTTCTTGATGAGAACCCAGTTGCCTACCTGGGCGGCGTTGTTGATGGCCTTGTCAGCGCTGGCCAGGCCCTCATTGGAACCCATGGCAATGTTGGTGCAGCGGATGCGCATCCGCTCGACGAGGTTATCAACCTTGTAGCTGGCATCGAAACCAGGGCTGCACACAAGGGAAATCGGGTGCGTTGTTGAGACCTCGTCCACGGTCTGCTTCAAGTCCTCGACAATGTCGAAGATGTCGTCACCAAATACAGATGCCACAAAACGCTCGGCTGTGGGCACAAAGCGGTCGAGGCGGAACAGCTTGATAAGAAGTAGGGAAAGGAGGTATTGATCGTGGGGCGCAGTGCCGTCCTCCCAGATCTTGGGCACAAACTTCTCGGCCAGCTCCTCATTCAGGAACTTCTCCCATTCCTCGGAAGGTACCTGGTCCAATTTCTCTTTCAGTACGTTCATGCGGGAGGCCCGGGCGAAAGCCTCGTCCTTGGCGTCCTTGTCGGTAGACAGGTCCTTTCCTTCAATCCGTTCATCGAGGATGGTATCGAGCAAGCCCTTGTCCATTGGGTACGGTGCGGCCTGGGCCAAGAGCATGGCCAAAGTGATGCGGTCCTTCTGTACCAGTCCCAAAGCGGTTCTCTTGAAGGCAGTCACGAAGAGATCCTTGATGATGATGTCACGGCGGGTATCGTGATCGGTTTCGCTGGCAAGGTTCTTGTTGCCATGGAGGACCGAGTGGAAAATGTCCAAGAAAAATTGCAATGAGAACTGGTAGAAGTGGTTGAGGTAGTGCAATTGCTCCAGGACGGCAAAGATAGCACTACAAGACCGGGCAATGCTGTTGTACTTCAGCGTGATTTGTTCGACTTCTGCCATGACACCTTCGGTATTGCTCATTTTGGCTGTGATTTCACCCGCTTCCGTCTTCAGAGTCTCCAGTGTCTCGATGACATTGTCGTCGTCGAGGATGTTGCCGCGCGACTCGTTGAGCGCTTGCAAAAGGCGCTTCTCAAGTTGTCGCAAATGGACCTTGAATTCACCCTGGAGCTTGATGAGGTTGGAGCGTCGCTCATCTACATCAGGCCGTTCCGACTTCAGCACTTCGTTAAGCGACTGGGTCTGCAAACTGCTCTGGGTGACTGTGAAGTTGACAAAGGTCGTTCGACTGCAGATATCTGGCGGGAACTGGGCCGATGGGTCTCGCGTGGACAGATAGATCTTGAATGCTGGCGAGAAATCAATCTGCTGCTTACCAAGCTGAATGAGCACACGTCCGCCCGTCTTCTGATACTCCTTGTTCAAGACAGCATTGAGAATAGGATCCAAGTGCTCTGCATCCTGGATAAGGATAGGGTTTCCGAATCGAAGCGAACTTTCGAGCTGCTTGGTGAACGAATCATCCAAGAAGCTCGTGACAGTAAGCCGACGGTCCTTGCACTCCTTCTGGAGGAACTCGACCACTCTGCCAGAAGGATCGATGATCAATGGGTATCTGTTGAAACGCTTCAGGACAATGGCGTTCTCGGTACACAGATCGTCGACTGGCAGGCTGTTCTCCTGCCAGCTCAGTCGCTCGTCAGCTGTTGATAGATACTCCGTGACGGGGTTGTGTTGCTTGTAGTGGACACCAGACAACGAGAGTTGGTGCACCCAATCTTCCATCATGGATTTTCGGAAGGTCTGGTCATAAAGACCGCTGTAGGCGAGGAAGGCGGCGGCGACCAGGACGTCGCCAACCAATGTACTGATTTGGGTCTCGAACGATTTGCTTCCATCTTCCCATCGAACTCTTTCGGATGAAAGACTGTCTAGGAGGCGGACACTGCGGTCGACCTTGAACTGGACACGGGACATCTCAGCTTTAATAGCTTGTGTTTCGCTGATGAGAGCAGCATATTCAGTCTTATAAGTGGCAATGCTGTCCTCCAAGCTGGTGATGGTGTTCTCGACAGCCTTGGCTTCGGCCTTGGTCTGCAAAGCCTGGTCCTCGAGCTGGTCAACTTCATCTCGCAGAGGTCCAACGCGATCCAAGATCTCGGAGAAATTGACCTGGGCCTCCACCCACTGGACCAGAGGACCACAGGCCTTACTAGCACGGTTTACTTTCTCGAAAGTGAAGTCATCGTCATCCAGGTATTCTCTTCGCATCATGATTCGAAGGGGCTTGGTCATCATCTTCTCGTTGTTAAAGTTGACAATGCTCGCGATGAAATCATCACGGCGAATGATGGACTGAACAGCCTTCCAATCAGGGACCTTATGCCCAAGCAACGCGCAAACAGCGAACATGGCACTTCGGACACCCTTGGGAGGCGAACCCATGGAACGGACTTCTGTCAAGTGCTGCCTCTTGATGTTGCTGACACTTGCCTTGGCCTCCTCGACGGCCGGCTCGGCCTTTGCCAAGTCGTTCAAGACAACCTCCTTGCGCTTGGCTACCTCGGACTCTTGGATCTCTAGCGCTGCTTGGATCTCGAGCGATGTGCTCTTCCGCTGTTCGGCCTCTCGCTGATCAGCAACCATGCGTTGCAGCTTTTCGTTGGCCTCAGCGTCTTTCAGTTCAAGCTGGGTCTTCTTCTCCGCCAAGCTGACACGCAGATCACGGACTTTGTCGACTGTGTCTCTCAGCTTGTCAAGACCAACGTTGAGATGGCGTTGTTGTTCCTCGAGGTCCTCGCGCTTCTCGTTGTACAGTCTCACATATTGGGCCACAAAGTCCAAGAAGTGGCGTGGAGTGAGGAAAGTAAGCTTTCCTTGCTGCTGGAGCAGCTTAGCGTTGAAGCGGTGGAGAGAGTGGTGAATGAACACCATGGCGTTGATTACAGCATCCCTATGCGAGGGTGGGAGGGTCAGACCTCTGTATGCCACAGGAATACTATCTGGCGCAACCCAGTTTGGTTTGTCAAGATCGACTGAGTTTGTCAGTTCGCTAGCAACCTGGAACAAGGCTTGGTCGGACCAATCACCCATCCAGTTGAGCACGCAACGGTTGAACAAGGCTGGACTTGTGGCGGCCTTTGAGCCGAGACCACCTTCAGGAGGATTCATAGTAAAGACGACGTGCAGGTTCTTAACAATCTGGCCCGTGAACCACTTGTACAACTCCTCTTGGGAGTCGAGGAGGAGGCCTTGACGTTGTGCGCCTTCCTTACAGGCTGTCATCAGCGCTGCAAGATCGTCACCCTCAAAGAGACCGGGTACTTCGGCGTTGGCAAGCAGGGTGTTCATCCTCTCGAGGAATCCGGAGTCCAGGACGTTTGCCTCGTCCATGATGAAGCAAATCTTCTCTCCCTTGCAGCCGCAACGACGGAGGACATCTCGGAGATCATCATCAAAGTCTTCGCCCGAGTACTTGCCGTGGACTTTGATCTGGAAAACTTTCAGACCGTTCATCCACGCAACAAATCTGGCGAGTGTCGTTTTACCACTACCACTGACACCGATCAGAATCAAATGTCCTTGCGGTTGGCGGAAGACTCGATCGATACGCAGGACATGGTCCAGTACATCGTTGAACAAGATGAGTGGCACATCAATCTCCTCTTCACAGAATGTCTTGAGACGCGCCTTGACAAAGTCTCGCAGCTGTTCACGATCAACTGGAACATAGTTCTTCGAAAGCCAGTTAGAGAACAGGATAGGTCCCCCCAGAGCCTTCTGCTCATCGATCGTGGGGAAGAAGTCCATGGCGATACGTCTGACGGCATTATCCGTCCACTGGCGTTCGTCTTCGGCCACCAAACGATCTTGGAACAGGCGAAGAGCTTCATGGGCCCAGATACGAACAAGACCTTCGACCGAAAGTGTCTCTAGTGGTTTGATTGCTTCGTAGATACCGCGGACCCATCTCGTCAACTCTCGGGGACTGTAGACGTAATGGGGCTGGATCTTGGGGGTGAAGCGTTGCTGCGATTCAAGATAGAATTGCACCATGGCCGACGTCAGCGCTTCAGAGTAGCCGCGTAGCGTTGGGATAATCTTCATGATGGCCGTGTTGAACGTTCCGTAAATTTGCTTGAGAGAAAGTTCACCAGGGTAATCAACCATGATGAGTGGTGCATGGCGGAGGAATCTTTCGGCAAGTGGCGTACGACCAGCGTCAGTAGGCGGGTTACAGGCACCAACAAACTGAATTCGGTCAAGAGTGACCCAAGACTTATCGGAGGTGCGCCAGAAACCATTGTGCTCAACCATCTGTCGCAGGAAGGATATGGCTCGCTGAGTACCATAGCTGTCAGGGGCAGGCAAGTTGATCTCATCGCAGAAGACAACCAACCACCTGCCGATTTGAGTCGGAGACAGCATGACGCCGTTCAGTGTCTTCTTGTATTCACAGTACTGTTCGAAGGTCTTGATCAGGAGATCGGGTGTTGTCGCACTTGAAAAGTTCAGACCCACGACTTCCATGTTAGGAAGCTTGCGCAGAGCGCTGAACAAGGTCATCGTTTTACCGGAACCGGGGGGGCCGCACAGTAGCAGAGGTTTGTGTTCGGCAAGCCACGAGTACAGCACATCCTCGTGCCGGACTGTGTCGAGTGTGGGGATGACCACATCGGTCTGGGTGACCGAGTGCGTGTTGACCTCAATAGTAGGCACTTCATTCGTCCATGGCGTCCACTCGGCTCGGGGGAGAGAAACATCGAAGTCGATGAGAGAGCTGCTTCCATCCAGGGGAGGGTTTCCAAAGCTGGCGAGGCCACCCACATTATCGCCGAAGGCTTTGCGATCAAGCAGGGGGCAGTCACCTGTTAGAGCCCAGACCAGGGCGAGGAGGAGTTTCTTGGAAAGATATCCCTCGATTTGCTCAGGGTCAAGTGGGAAGTCGATATGTTGAGCATTGTACTCGATCAGATCGCGGACTGCCTTGTTCAGGAGAGAGAAGAGCGTAGTCAATACTCGGGCCATGGTGAAGTCCATAATGTGCTTGTAGCCTTCGGCTTCTTTGAGGGCTTCATGGATGAACTTATCGGTTGTCAGGAAAGCATGCAATAAATCAGCTGCCTGGCTCTGAATCTGGAGCGACTTGGCGGGGCTTTGTCCTGCAGCCGCAGTATCTTCGTCTAGATCCTCGAAGGGAACACTGCGAAGACCGTCGAGGTAATTCGTGACCATCATGTCCGGAGAGACAGTATCCTCGCTGAACCACACCATACCACATCGACTGACAGTAGCCAGCGTGGCATATTTGAGCGTCTCGACTTCGAACATGATGCGTACGTTCGAAGGAAGGTTTAGACGCTCACCGTTAGGCAGTGTGAGCAGCTTGTTGTCGTCAAGAACACTGTTCAAATTTTCAACCCATTCAGGATCAACGTCACCGTCGAAGACGATCCAGTGACGCTTCGAGTCTTCGCCTCGGAGATTGTCTACAATCTTTCTTAGGATGCTTGTGAACAAACCATCGGTCCATTCTCGAGTGGTAGAGTCGAGATTTCCGTATAGTGCCTCCTTGGACATGACCTTGGGATCAATGACATGAGAGACACCTTCGACGCCTTCCACTTGTTGAAGAGCATCCAGGAGAAGTCTCCAGGCGGCAGACTTTCCTGTACCAGAGTTTCCAACCAACATGACACCGTGATGAATATTTAGAATCTGGTATGATTGTAGCACCTTGGTCATCCAAGTGTCGGTGACGACCAGATGCCGCTCTGCAGCCAACCGGCGGATGGCCTCTTCCAACTTCACCAGGTTCGCAGGGACGTATTGAACTCCTGGGAAGCACTCGTGTTCAACTTCCATCATAATCTCGACGTCGTTTGCCACTAGCTTCGGTGCAATTGTTTCACGGATACTCTGAACCAAGATCTCGGGCTCAACAACCTCTTCAGACCCAATCTCGCCGTTGCTATTAATCAAACGGGCGCGCTTGAGGCCACCGGAGCTCACAAGCACACTCTTGAGGGCACGCAGTCCGAAATCGTAATGAGCTTGCTTGGACAGCTTTCCAGAGCACTGGTCAAAGAATGGCACAGTCTGCTTCGACAACTGCTTGGCTTGGTTAAAGCCCTGCGAGTAGAGCATGACTTCGGCAATGAGTTCTTTGTCAGGCTTGGACATCGCCACACTGCGGAACAGCTTCTTTAGGTTATCGGGCAAGTTGGATCGACCAGCGTAGCCAGGATTCATGGTGATGAAGATACCAGTGTTTTGGTTTACGCAAAGCTGGCGTCCAATCAGCTCAATCTGCGCCTTGTCATCCTCGACACCCTGCTTGAGGCCAAGCTGGATGTTCTGGATCTGCTGGGAGACGGCTGACAGAATTCGCTCTTCAAGACGGTTAAACTCGTCGAAACAACCCCATGCACCTACTTGGCAGATACCCAAGAAGATACGACCCATGGCTTGGAAGTCAAAGGTGTCGTCGCAACAGAAGACCAGCGTGAATCGACCGAGTTCAACACCCAGAGCCTTGACAGACTCGGTCTTGCCGGTACCAGCAGGGCCATAAGGCGAACCACCAAGTCTCTGGCACAGAGCTTGAGTAAGGGTAAGGAAGCATCGATCAGTAAGAGGCGTGCGGACAAGTCTTTCGGGGACACCCAAATACTCGAAGCCGTAGCTCAGCTTGGCATTGGCCATCTTGATATGAAGGCGTTGGATGAAGTCACCTTCCGGAGTGTACACGTATCGCATCTGCAGTAGCCAAAGGTAATGTGTTGTCGAGTTGGCTCCAGCCTTGAGGAGCTTCTCGATAGTGTCTCGTTGGTGGACAAACTCGGTAATCAAGGCCTCGCACTTCTTTCTCTGGATGACTTCCAAGTCGCCGAGGACAGTTTCTGCCAGGAGTCGAAGGACTTCCACCTCCCGGTCGAACAGAGCTTGGAGACTCTTGCCGCCATCAGCAAGGGATTTATCGACCGCAGTAGTCCAAACAGCCTGTGTAGCGAGCACGACAATCTGACTTGGGTAGGCATCAATGAAGGAGTTCATGGCAGTTTGACTGATATCATCAGACTCGAAAACCGGCGTGAAGGTTTCAATGGCCTCGGCCAGAAGCTCGGCCAGTGTAGCCTTCATACCATTCTCGAGAAGTGCCAGCCAATCGTTGATTTTAGGCACCTTGGCAAGCGATATCTCCTTCTTCAGACGAACGACCTCATCTTCCTTGGATGTGAAACCGGAGATGACAGCCTCATCGTCCATCACAAGACCGTTGAGACCCGCGAACATCTTCTTGAAATGTTTGGCAATACGCATGGTATCATTGCTATTGCCGATCATCTCCAGCAGATCTTCATCACCAACGAAGTAGAATCGGGGGAATGAAACTCTTTCTTTCTCAAGGTATTCACCCAGTGCCTTTTGGATCTTGTTCAGGAGTTCGGCGAGACGCTCGAGAGACTTCTGGACGCCAGCAATTCCTAGAACATCTATAACCATGGGCTGCTTGTAGACCTTCTTCATAACAGCCATGAATTCGCTGTTGATGTTTTGGAAGCGAGACGATTCAATGGGCAGCAGATGCTTGATGTCAGCGTTGCCTGTGAAGACTCCTTCAAGGTAAACCCATTGTCGTTGAACGTCAATCCAGACGTCGAATAAGACGTGGACACGGTTCAACTTGTCCTCCCAAGAGGAGGCTTCTTCCTCGAACTCCTTGTAGTAAGGTGAATGCTTCATTGCTTGAAGGGAGTTGAGATTCTCACTGCATTTGGCAAACAGATCATCCCAGCCACGAATAAGACGGCACTTGTTCTGATAAGCCACGAGCTCGAGGGAGTAGTTGTTCCAGGTGTCTTTGACCTGCTTGAGAAATTCTTCCAAAGCCATCTCTCCTTGAGCTTGAGCGATGATGTCTCGAACAATGTTCTCGGTGGCGATCAGGTTCAAGTCCCAGACATCGCCAAGGGTCATTGACACCGGTGAGTAACGTCGTCCAGGCTTGATCTCTTTCCATATTTTTACCCAGTGACGATCACGGATAGCCTCTGATTTAAGATCAGTCAAGATGGTGTTGACTTTTAGTTGTTGGCGGAGAATGTTTTGGATGTGCTCAAATGCAGCATATTGTCGCATTCTGCTGGGCATTTCCTTTGTCATCTTGATGAGGCCATCGATGGACCCCCGGATCTTTCGTGGCTGAACGCTTCCCCATAGGATCTCTCGGAGCTCGTTCAAACTCCTCCAGATGGTTGACAGAGCTGCCCAAACTGACTTGAAGTCTTGCACTTCCTCCAGGATGATTGACAGCGAAGACTCCGGGCTAGCAGGGAGGTCCAGAGCTTCCTTGGCCTTGCCCACCATCTCCGACTCTTCTTGGAGCTTGTTGATGCGTGCTTCGAAAGAGCTAAGCGTTTCGGAGGCAACTTCTGGTGCGATTGTGCCCGAGACTGGCTTCTCTTCATTCCATTGAGTAGCAATCTCGGCAATCTTCTCCGTCACAACCTTATCTTCAGCAACGATCTTAGCCTTGAGGGCATCAGTCTGGTCCTGGACAATCTTGGCCTTTCGGGTGAGAAGCTCATTCAGGGCTTCCCACTGCGAGTCGACTTGTTGAACATCTAACCAGTCATTGGGGAACTGATACCGGTTACGGGTGAGCGTCGATTGTCCTTGACGGAATGTCTCGACTTCAGGAGCCCATGCTTTGACGTTGCGCTTGCAAGATTGCACGATGGTGATGAACTGGACGGCTTGCGCGGTTGAAGTTGCTTCCAGGCTTTGCATCTCCAGGTCTCTCCGTGCTTTCTCAATCTCAGCATGTACTTCTCTCATCCGGCCACCGAGGCGACTTCCGAACTTGACCAAAATCTCGTGCTGCCACTGATCGTACTTGGAATTCACCTTGGTTTGCACTTGGTCGTAGTCGATGGTTATGCGGCCGAAGGACCGACTGACCTCGGTTGTGTCAAAGGTAGCGCGGGTCTTTCGGATTTCTTGGAGAAGTTGAAGCCACTTAGGGAGCTCGTCACCCAGGAGGTCGTATACCTGCTCCGACTGAAGGTCCCAGAGCGATTGGAATTGGAGCCACTTGTCTACGTACCCTCCAATATGGGAGAGCTTCTTCTCAATGCTTGTGTAGACTCTAGCGAGAATGTCGGTGCATTCGCTTGGCAATTCCGTAAACCGAGCTTCCTCTGGGGCTGCGGTACTCAGAGTGAGGCTCATTTGATATCTTGAGGCCTTGACCTTCGGAAGGTTACAAACAATGCCCACCCATTCGTGCAGCTGCACATACCAACTGGCTCGCGCATACTCCAGAGGGGGTTCTAGGTAGATGACCTGGTTACGCATAGTGATCTCGTGCACTAATTGTTTCATCGTCGGCGCGTCTGATTTGATGGGTTCGCCCGATGGTGTAAGTTGCTTGCGTCGCGAGGCCTCGTGATTACTCGAGTCGTCATCCTCGAATGCTTCGATCCAGGCCACAACAGCTTTTTGTAAGCGAGCCAGAAGAAGAGACTTGATCCGATCGTTCATCCTCTCCACCCAGTAGCCCAAGTTGACATACTGTTCCAGGTTCAGCTGATCTACGGCAGCCTGGATTACTTGCAGTCTCGAGTCAAACTCGTCTGCCTCATAGGGGCATGTAGCAAGCTCTTGGAGAGCCTTTTGCACGTTGGTATGCACTGTAGCAAGCGCAATGGTCTTGGCTTGGAGCACGGACGTGGTGGCGGCGAAGTCCCTTACAAACAGAACATGCTTGCTGCCAGCACTGTTCCGCCCAATGTTGTGTTCCAAGCCATTATTGGCAAGCATCGGCTTCTGGTGCACCTCCCATGTATCCAGGAACGTCTCCCACTTCAGGGGTACGCCTTTAGCGATCAGGTTCTGGACATCGTTTTGGTAACCGCTCAACAAGATGGACACGCCTGGCATGTCGGATATTTGGCGCGTCGTTTGCGTGAATGTTCGTACACTTTCCATCAGGCTGACAGCATACGGGTATACGCGCTTCGCATCTTTTGCAGTGTTGTGTACAGAGTGAGGCACCTGGAAGTTCTGCCAGCCTAGGTTGCGTGTTTCCTTGAAGAGGGTGATAATCTGGGCATCAAAGTTCACAGCGAGATCGAGGGCGTTATTGGCGGAGCGGACCTTGTTGATATTGAAAAGGCGTCCGGAGATGGTGATCTGTTTCCTCTGGACATCATCAACCCAAGCCTTGTAGATAGCCTGCGTGTTCAGCTTCTTCTTGAACAGATCACTCTCAGTCTGGAGCTTCTGTCCTTCGGCGTGCAGCGTCCAATCGGAACCTAGGATATCCTCGACTTTCTTCATGTACCCGTCGAGCTGACGCTCAATCTGCCGCGCCCAGATGATAGCGCCAGAGACAGGGGGTAAGTCATGTAATTGAGCCATTGCGTGTGCCTCGGAATGGCCATATTGTTGCTTGAAGCGCTCGTGCAAGGCCGAGATTGCCTGCTTTACATTTTCTATGAGTTGGTTCTGGTACTCGGCGATGGCACCTCGAATCTTGGGGCGCACGAAAAGGGCATTGAACTGGGAGAAAACCCGGAACATCTCGTTGGCATTCTTCGCGGTTGCCAAACGATCACGCAACCGGGCGATGATGGAGTTTTCAACTCGAGTCGTACGCTCGTTGTAGGTATTCTCTGCTTTCACCCATCGCTGAGTACCCTCTTCAGAGACATCGAGCAGGTCGACATTCTTGAGAGCATCCCATGCTTGCTGGACCTCTTCGACAGCATCAACATCGCCCATTTCTTCGGCGAGGGGAGCATTGGTGGTATTCTCCCCGCTCAAGCCATTGACAGTAGCCTTAGGCCCAAGGACGATTACAATAGTACGCTGCAGCTGCTCGTGATTATCTCTGAAAGTGTCAATGTACTTAAGGCGAGCTTGCAGTTCACTGTGCTTGGGATTGATTTTGATGGGAATGAACTTTTCTTGACGCCTTCTCGTGGTCTCTCGGGCAATGTTAGTGAAATCCTTGATCTGGGATTCCCAACCCTTGAAGATCTCGTCGGCAGTCACCATTAGTGCCTTGAAGTCCTTGTAGTCAAGATTGACGAGCTCAGACCCGGGTAGCAAGCGGTGTGTTGCCTCTTTAAGATCGGCCGAAATGGCTTCAACTAGGTCCAGAGTTCGCTTGATTGGGTAGTTGCTGAACCTCATCTTCTTGTTCATGTGACCAAAAATCTGCGCGACGGCTTCATCGACTTTGGAGAGGGAAGTGGCAGACAGCAGCTCATCAAGCGGGAAGTCTCGCATGAGCTGGTTGTACTTCTGCACCGTCTCCATAGCCTCTTTCAGACCAGTATCAGCTGTGAAGCTGACCGTAGCCTGGAAACGCTTGGCATGCTTCAAGATCTCGAGAGTAAGCAAGACACCTTCGCTCCGCAACTGGGCCTCAATGCTCTCCAGCGATGACTCCATCGACAGCCAAAAATTGATTTCCTGAGTCGCCGTCCTTGTCACAGGGTCTCGTGTGAGCTTGGTGATGGCCTGGATTGCCTTGATCCAGCCATTCACAGTCGATTGGAGATTGTTCATGAATGAACTGTCCGAGAGGAGGGTAGCGGGTATCAAATCAGTCGAGGGCCTGACGCCCCTAGAGGCTGCCTCTTCCAAGGCAGTCTGGACGACAGGGTGAAAGGGCAGGGACAGCTCCGGGATCTCGACGTTTTGCTGCAAGTGAAGAAGACTCAGTTCCAGCTCGGTCATTCGCTTTTTGGTGACGGGAATGCCCGTCTTTGCGTCGACATCAGCTCGGCTTCTCGCTCCATTAACGGCCTGCGAAGACTTGGTGCTGGCATCGAAATAGGGCGCCAGCGCATTATGAAGGATAGTATGAAGAATCTCGAAGGGAGATGCCGAAGGACCTTGTTCGGCAACGGCCGCATTAGAAGAAGCAGCGCCAGGCAAAGTCTGAATTTGGATTTGAGAAGTAAGAGGCAGGGCAGGATCGATCGCTTGAGGACGCTTGAGAAGGGCGAGGTAGGCGACGATGGTGGGGGTCGAGGTGATTTCCGAAGTGATAGTATATTTGTACGAGGTAGTGGCTACCCCATCGGCGCGAACATTATCAGTGAGGTCAGAAGTGGACAGAATCTCCTTCTGGATGTAGAGGGCAACTTGGGAGTCGTTGGCGAACCGGGTGCATCGCTGAACGGTGTCGGCGTAGGCGGATTCGGACAGTAGGTTCCCATCTTTTTGCAGGTCGTCGCGCGCCGCTCCAAGGGCTATGGTGACAACGGAGGCCAGGTATTCTACCACCAGAGCCGGGTCGATAGCGATGAAGGAGGAGGAGGTGGGAGACAGGCCATTAGCGACGGTATCCTGTGGCGTCAGAGGTGAGGCCACGGAATCCATGCTGGCGATGGAATTGGGGGTATGGATTAAATATTCTCTCGGACTCAGAAGCTCATCGATGGTCGCATCGGTGGCAAGTGTCGATTACTAGTTGTTAGCGAAGTGAGAGGCGCAAAATCCGTGGGTCGGTCGACGAGACGAGACGATTCGATATGATGGACAAAGGAGCTCCTCCAAGGAATTAATATTCCCACAATAGGGGCAGTCGAAGAAGACGCGCAAATCCAGATGCAACTAAGGAGCGTGGGGTGCTGAGAAAATGAGGTCGGGTTCTCTTGTTTGGTAAGAGCGTCGTCGCTTTCGACCGTTGAATTCTGTGCTGGTCGGTCTATTGTGTGTAGATGGGGGAAAAAAAAGAGAGGATGGACTTATGCTTCAATGGTACATCTAATGTTGGAAGTCATCCATAATCTCTCGTCGCGTACAAACCAAACGCCAGATGGAGATGGAGTATCGGGACAGGGTAGGTCTGGGTATGGAGCATCCCTGTCCATGAGACGTACCCCGTTGTAGGTTGTACGTTGTAGGCGGCCGACCCTGACAGCCTGAGGCCCTGAGCAACCTGAGCAGCCTGAGCAGCCCTAAGGAGCTCGGTTGATTGGCCCGCCTTTCTACATCACAGCTCCAAGTGGAGCCCATCATCAATGCTACAGTACTAGGGGTTAGTTAGCGTTCTAGTCAAGTTGTCAGGTGCAGTGTGTGCAGTGCGTGCAGTGTTGGTGTACCTTTTGCCCGGCAGATGGAGATGGAGGGGGTCATCTTGGTGCTCAAGCTGCCCAAGGTTATATTGAATCAGAAATATCATACTGCAAGCTGGTGAGCTGTGTACTTTTCATATGTACCTCCTAATCAACACACCACCCGTCTGTCTAGGTATGGCAACATTGAGATTCCTGAGACTTATAGAATTTCTGCAGTTATCAAACCCTCTCTTACTTCTATTTTCAATCATAGATGTAAACACCTACTGATGCAGCAAGCAACATGAGTCTACATGCTTTGTCTGCTCATCCGGGCCTGCAATGAGCGAGCAACCTCAACGGTCTGTTTAGTTTCGACCTCAGGTGAACAAACATTTAGGCCTGCCGACGTACTAAGTCAAGCTTCTGCTGGGCCCGAGTGACAGCTGCCACCCATCATCAGAGTTTACCTTATTTTACATCAACAATAAATAACACCTTTGCGAGTTGCACGGAACAGTGACGCGCCTTGAAATCAGTCGGGTTTTCTCTCTCTCTCTCTCTCTCGCTGTCGAATGCTGTCACCATAGCCGTTTTCATCGTAAACCTCATGCTAGAACGAAAAGCAAACGCCTCGCTAACGTACCGTGGCCACCTGCTTGAAAGCCACCAAAATAAACGCCACCTGATCCTGATCCTGATCCCCATTCCAAATGTCAAAGATCTCCATTACGCCGTCCTTCCTCATGCCTTGCCCTATCATGCCGAATCAAATTCATAGTACCTCGTTCCTGTAACTCGTTCAAATCTAATGGACCGTTGACCCTAGCTGTTGGTTCCGCCGTTTTCGGTGTTGTTGCTGCCGTTGTCGGCCAGCTTCTCCCTCTGAAGCATGACCCTTTGGTTGCATATGTCGATGAACATCTCAAACTTTTCAATCGTCTTGTCCTTGGTTCGGAGATCTTCTTGTAGTTTCTCAATAGTTTTCTTGCTCTCTTCTCGGAGTTTCTTCAGCTCCTCCTTCGTAGTCGCAAGCTCCCGCCTCAGATCAGAGCGGATTCGCTCTTCAGGGGTCGGCGCAGGTTTGCTGTAGATAGCTGGCCGCTCTTCGGCTATTCCTGCCTCAACCTTTTGAGGGTTGCGATTAATTGCTGCTCGCGCATTGTAGATGTCTCGTGGCAGTAATGGGACGTGAGGGTTTTGCTGCTGTAAGATTTCCAGCGTCTGACTGACACCAATGCCTGACTAAGTTAGCAATTTTGTACCAGACTATTACTTGGTAAATACTTACCAGATTCTTTAAGCTGCTTGACCGCCGCAACCATTTTGCTGTCCAGCTTTCTTGCTGCGGGATGTAGCAGTGGGCTCTCACTGGGGCCATGGTTATGCTGCAGATGTACCGCATTTGGTCGATACCGAATGGTCCACTGAGTACGCTGTTCGATGGCGAAAAATCCAAACTGACAGTTGCACTTGCGTGAAGAAGTTTTCCGCTTCCTCTGCTCGGGACTGACGCGACTGGGCGGTTTCCCAGCACGATCACAAACGAACAGCACCTTTTTCAAGCCCGGTACAGTCTTCTTGGACCTTCCTATGACCACGGCATATCCCACCGATGTGCAATATTCCAGCACGTGTCGGTGGACCGCCTCCAGGCTAGCGAAACTACCGCCCTCCGGCGGTGCTGACATCATGCCGCCCATGGGGGTTCGGGGGACAAAAGGTGTGCCCTCGATGAGCTTTGGTGACAAGTGGCTATCCCCCTCGCCCGACTCGTCTTGACTGTCCATCTCCATGTCATCGTCATTGTGTGAGTCTTGCTGCTCAGCAATCGGCTCAGGCGGCGGTGGCGGTGGTGCCACAGACTGACTGGGCGGTTGCGGTGTCGACTGCGGTTGAAGTGCTGGCGGCGGTGGATGTGCTTGTGGCGGGATGGGCTGGTGTGTCTGATGTGTTTGTGCGGGCGCTTGCTGGGGCGCATGTTGCTGGTGACTAGGAGGATGCGGCGGTTGAGTGTGCGGCGGAGGACGAGCCGAGTGAGCCTGCTGGTGTGCTTGCTGGTGCGCCTGCTGGTGCGCCTGTTGGTGTGCCTGCGGATGGCTCTGCGGGTGGCTCTGCGGATGCGACGCAGGCAAACCCTGGGCATGGGATTGCGGATGGACCTGTGGCAGAGAATGGTTGTGTTGGTGAGGGGGCGTATGGGACATCAGGTTGGCATCGTTCGGTTGGTGAACCTGCTGTGGTTGTTGTTGGACCGGTTGCTGCTGTGGGAGCGGCTGAACCTGTTGTGCTACCGGGTGGCCCTGGTGTGCTGGATGGCTCGGGTGGTTCTGATGATTCTGATGGTTCTGGTGGTTCTGGTGTGCCTGGTGGTTCTGGTGTGCCTGGTGTGCCTGATGGTTCTGGTGGGCTTGGTGAGTCTGGTGCGTTTGGTGTGTCTGATGCGTCTGGTGAGACTGCTGCTGTAGCGGCTGGACCGGCTGGACCGGTTGAGGGACAGGTTGTTGGACATGCTGCTGAACCTGCTGCGGCATGGGCTGGTTCATGGCCTGCTGAAGATAGGCCATCTGTCCCGATTGCTGTTGCAACTGCCGCTGCGGACCAGCCCGTTGGCGGCCGGCAGCCACGGCGGACGCGCCATGTGCCTGGGTCGGGGTATGCCTCGAGGCCCCATTGGGGACGTTCTGGACGCCGTTGACCCCCGGAACGGGCGACGGGGTGGTGCTCGTGAAGAGGTTATGGGGGTAATGGGCCTGCGGCGGTTGCTGGGGCGTGTATTGCTGAGGCTGGTAGGGCGACTGGTGTTGTTGGGGTGTCGGCGAGGGTTTAGGCGGCGTGGCGGAATGTGAGGAAGAAGTGTAGGTCCGTCTCAATCCATTGACCTGGGGGAAAGCAAGGCCAGGATGGGAATGTGGATTGTGGTCATTTGCGGCAGACATACCTACTTCAACACAAAGGAGAAGATAAGGAAAAACGATATGACGAACAAGGCGAGATACCAAAACGCCAAAGCTGGGATAAACAACCCTGGCTGCACCGACGAAAGGAAAGGTATCAACGTAAGGTAGGGAGGCGTGACTATAAAATCCACGATCTTCAACACTGGGGCCCGGGTGTGTCTGTACTGACCAGAATTCTGAGAGCCTGAGAGGGTGAGTGAATGAAGGACGGGGGGAGGGGAAGGGAAGGGGGGGGTGCGTGGGTGCCAGACGGTGGAAACCTGCTGCTGGATAGGTGGCAGGTGTGCGTAGTAGTGTGCGTGGGATCGGGCCCGAAGAGAAAGTGAAAAAAAAAAAAAGTTAGGTAAGTAAGCAGGCAGGGCAGGGGCGCTCATGGTTGGGTACTTGCGCATTCCATACGGTCCCGGCTCTGATGCAAAGTATCTGCCAGGCTGGCCCCAGTTTCCGCCAAAGCTAATCAGGACTGGGTTAGACGCTGAACGCACTACGGAGCTCTCAGGCCTCTATGCACACCCTGTGCGCTTTGGTCGGGGTGAAGATACGGACGTATCCATTATCCATTCTGGACAGTGCTACCCTTTTGGGATAAGCTGATATATATATATATCTGAAGTAAGAACAAGAAGCATGTGTGTATGTAAGTAGATCTTACTTGATATGTCTACGCAGACCCAATCGATAATCTATCTACCTACAGTAAGACATGGCCCCTGCTATAAAATATCCCCAGGTGCTATACATGAGACCAGGGAGCAATTCTTGAAGAGGCTGGCACCTGCCAGTCTGGCTCCGAAGATGTGCTGCTGCAGCCACCTTTATTTCGCTGTCACCTCGGATCCCCTCCCCGGATTTGACTTGCAGCCAAAAATGACCGGGGAGGGTTGCCTCCTGAGGCGGAAGCGGAACCAATCAGTGGCCGTCGGGAAGGATTGGATTGGCAAACCCGACTGCAGGACTGCAACTGCAGGTGCAGTGAATTCTTCTTCTTCCGCATGATGGCTCGCTATCCGATCCAAGCCTTCGTCGTCAGCGGTGTCTAAGCATACCTACCTAGGTACTATGTCGGTTTACGATCCGTGAGAAGACATGAGAATATATCTACGGAGTCGGCGTAGATACCTACACCGCATCTAGCTAACTAATACTAATGCGAAGCAAGCCGTTACGTGAAGTACGTGAGTACGCACATTATGTAGGTAGGTTGGGTACATTGAAATAATCAGTCTGACCGTCCCGTTCGTCTACGGCGCATGTTTTGTGACAGGTCACCGCAGCCTTGATCGTCAATCACAATGAATCGAGTTCGTCTGAAGACGGGTGTGACGAAGGAAGGCGCAACACTCGACTCTTCAACGGTCTCCTCTCTCTCTCTCTGTGTGTGTGTGTCTCTCTCTCTCTCTCTCTCTCTCTCTCTCTCTCTCTCTAGCCGAACCGTTTTATTTCATTTTAGGTGTTTTTTAAATCAACGCCTGATTCCCAGTCTGGTCCCTTATGCATCAAAACATTCCAAGTCGTCATTCTCAGCCCGTAAATCAACAACCAACCAAGCCGCCGATATACACCGGATATTTGTATCCGCAGTCCACCTGCACCTGCACCTGAAGCCTGCATAAATACATGTACTTGGACTACAGCGCTTCGGCAACAGGTCGTGTCTCGCAGGCCTCGCGCTCGTCTACATACATACAGAGTGTGTGAAGCGTATGTGCGATGTGGTCGTGAGGCTTTGCCTCGGCCAAGTGCCTGCCACAGAAATCACCCACGCCTGACCCTCTGAATCCCTCACTGTCCACCACTTATCCACTGAACCCAAATCAAATACAGATCGAAACACCTCACTTTCTGCAAAGATTTGCGGCAGTCTAGCTGACTCATCTACCCTGCAGCTGGGTCTTTGCTTGATTCTTTGGCATTCCAGCATTGGGTTGAAACCACCCGACTGCTTGGGTTCGATACAACCATTCGCTGGCAAATGGTCAACTTTGCGCTCTTGCACGGGCTGGACGAAATGAACGAACGAGCTGTGGACATCACATATCGAACACTGTTAAGCCACACTGCAATCCTTTGAGCCATTGCGGCCCATCCAACAACAATATCAGGCGCTCATACTTTAGCCCTGGCCGACCAGGACTTCGCCATGGTTCGGGTCGTCTTCCCGCACCTGAGCGGCTTGCAGGCCGATACTCGGGTCGAGTATCAACACTGGCGAACCATTTCAGAACGCGGCCAACGCATGGTTGAGAGGTGGTCCGAGGATCCGGATCCCAACACACTGGGAAGAAAGCTCACGGAGAACCGTGCCCTGTCAGAACCTCAAGTCCCACCCCACCTCCGGCCCCGCAACGTGGCAGCCGAGAAAGCAATCGGACCCGCCGCTACGATCCTCCCGGCCTTCCTACGAGACATGTCTCCGTCCGGATCCCCAGCACGCCAGTATAACAACAACCTGATGTTGAGATTGCCCCCGGAGATTCGTAAAATGGTCTACGAGTATTGTGTATTCTATCCTCCAGTCAGAGAGCTTTGCCATGCTTATTACTCACAACAGCAGCGAGCACGGGTGAACGGCAAAAAGACGTCTGGTGCACAACGCTCCACACCTACTATATATCTCCTGTGCAAGAAGATCACACGTGAGGCTCTCTGCTTGCTGCGAAGTCGGGTTCTTGTATTTGATCGCACCCCCCCGTGGATTATGGGCCACTCGAGCCCTCTTGAAATCCGCAACTTCATCGACAAAGACGCCTTGCAGACAGTAAGATACCTCGAATTGCGAGTCGCCTTTGGCGAGGAGGGTTGCGGCAGTAGCGAGATTTGGATCACTGTCGTTAGCGATCTTCTACGCGCACTCGCACCTCGCAACTCAATCATCGAGCTCAAGGTGTTCGTCAAGCTCTATCGTGTAGACCTTCTGCATGTATGGACCCGCGAACTTGTCTTGTATGAGCAGCTGCGCCAACAGGTAAGCTCACGAGTATAATGAAAGATTTTATATTCATGCGACTGACTGACATCATGCAATAGCTCAACGACTGGGAACATAAATATGGTAACAGGCCGTGTACAGTGCAGTTCGAGCACTGGGTTGTTGACGAACCTTATGCTTACAGAACAGGTTTCAGGAGTAAGTCGCTTCAAATCTAGGGCTGCAGATGTTTGCTAACTTGCAATAAGACCCCCTCATAAGACGTTACCCCGACGCTATGCTTTGGCCGGGCAGTGTAATGGGCTTTATCTGATATTGCTACACTGCTTCCGGTCCACGGCCATATGCCAGGGCTGTAGAATGAACGACAAACGCAGGGGAAAGAGCATGACTTGATGGCAGCGACACCGCAGCTTGACGAAATGTTAGAAGGTTCGTACGATAGGAACGAGGGTCGTAGAGTAGAATAGAGCGAACGAAATGTATTCACTACTCATAAAAGCGAACAGACTGGTTTATCCCATGCACCCAAGATCAGCCACCATAGCCCACAGGGCGAATATACAACGAAGCTAAACAATGTACAACTCTAAGCAAAAAGCTCAATATACTTTAAGTCCATGATGAGAATATCACACTTTTCACCGTCTTGTCCTCATATCGTACACACATGTCCTCCATTGGCCGGCCCTTCAAGCAAGTAATTTGGAGATGTCCGCCACCCGCGTCTCTTTCGCCTTTCCTTTCTTGGACTTCTCCTGGAACGCTTCGCTGACAAGTCGTCGCTTCTCAGTCTGTATGTCTAGTACGCGCTCTTCGATGGTTCCTTCGACCACAAGACGCCATACGGTAGTCTTACGTGTCTGGCCCAGGCGATGGACTCGGTCTATAGCTTGGTCCTCAATCGCAGGTGCCCACCCTAGGTTGATTAATGTAAGTAAGCAAGTCTCCGGGATCGTTGAGGTGTGATGAAAAGTACTTACAACTATCCGCCAAAATCACCGTGTCGGCAGCAACCAAGTTCAAGCCGACACTGCAGACCTGCAAGCTTGCTAGCAGAATGCGAGTGTTCGGGTCGTTGTACAGCGACTCGATGGATGCGTCGCGTGCCTTCTTCGGCATGCTACCATCGATTCGGGTGTACCGCATGTTCTTTTCCTTCAGGCGTTGCTGGATTATGTTCAGGTATGATGTCCATTGGGAAAACACCACAACCTTTGAACCTTCGTTCTTCAGAGTTGCTTCCAGAATGTTCACTAAAGCTTCGGTTTTCGAGCTCTTTGACGCATTCTCAGGGTCCATCTCGTCCACTTCTCCCCGCTCAGGCGCTGGCTCAACGAGAGACTCCTCGTTCAGCTCGGCTCGGCACATGGGACATTTCCCTTGCATCTGAATTGCTTTGGTGATGCATGGCCTGCCGAAGACATGCTTACATGCCGTGACAACAGGTTCATGGAGGCCGATTTCCTCGTAGCAAATGGCACATTCTTCCTGACTTTCGATCATAAATTGAAGCGCCTGCTGGAGAATGGCAACGTTTTTCGGGTCCAGGGTAATCACCTTCTGGTCTTCAAAGAAAGAAAGTAGATTCTGCACACGTTCCTTACAGAGAACCCAATGGTTGCAGATTTGTCGCAGGCGAAGCAGGCGCTCAAGAATGCTGGAATACCGACCCTGCTGGTTCTGGGTAGAGCTCGCATGGTATTTTTCCAACTCGCCACGGGCCTCCGCAAGAACAGCGTCGTATTTTGGCTGTTCATTTTTGCTGAATGTAATGCGGTGTACGTATTCCGTCTTTGGGGGCAGCTTAAGATCAACAAACTTCATGTCCTTCCTTCTGCGGAGACAGATGTCTTGCATAAGGTGGGCCAGAATCTTGACCGCTTTGGTTCTGTCAGGGTGGCTTCCATGCAGCTGCCGAACCGGTCGTGCAATCACCTGGCCAAATACACCTTCATCTTCAAGCCCGCCCTTAAGCTTGAGGAACTGGAGCAGAGACAGGAAATCTTTTACGCCGTTTATGATAGGAGTACCTGTCAAAACCCAGCGGGATGTCGCCTTTAACTTATGCGCCGCAAGGGCTGTTTGTGATGAAGGGTTCCGAATATTATGGCCTTCATCTAAAACAACTCGACGCCAATTTATCGAATATAGCCGAGCTGCGCCATTCTTTACTTTGCCCTCCGAGAGCAGCTTGCCGTATGTGGTGATTACAATATCGGAACTTTTCAAATCTGCGTTCGATGCCGGCTTGGATGAGTGATATAACAAGACACGAGGTTGATGTGTCTCTTTGACGTGGAACTTGATCTGTTGTTCCCAGTTGCCTATTCGCGACCCGAGTGATTAGCATTGCTTACTTTACTCGGAGTTTCAAGTCATGATGCAAGATCGAAATAGATCAGCCATAACGGCAAGATACTCATGCAACGGTCACCTCCTATATGGGTGGAATAGGAGGTATGCTCGAAGAGTGGCTTACCAAGGACAGTTCTAGGTAAACTTGGGTCAGTAACCGGACAGGATCAACATTGCAGAGTGAACTTACACGGGTGCGACTATTAGAGTCGGTCCATTCTGTAGCCCTTGAGACAAGATTAAACTGATGATCTGCAAGGTTTTCCCAAGACCCATATCGTCGGCAAGTATGCCACCCTTGAGGAGTTGTGGCGGAGAATTTGTCACGAATGAAGTTGCTAAATTCTGGAAAGAAGTGTTGTTTGCGCAGCGCTTCCAGAGCTGTACAACATCTGTGGACTTCACAGCAGGAACCTGAGGGTTCTCCTTTGCTACCATCCATGCAAGACCCTGGGGCATATATTAGTAAGTCTAAATGGGTTGAATGAAAAGAGCATCCATACCTGTAATTGATAGGGCAAGAGAGTCGATTTCAAGGGTCCTGGCTGCTCTGCCATTGGCATCTTTTCCAATGCTTCTTCGCCTGTAGCCAGAACGTCGTTGAGCTGATCCGTTCTTTGTACTTCGAAAGCTTCGCTAGTAGAGACAATATCCTGGAGCGATGCACCCTGTTCCTCGCGCTGGATAGCTTCTTGGCCCAGGCCAACGCTGGATGAGCCGCTCTTCAAGCCAGTCGACTTTCGAATAGCCTCGGCCTCCTTCCTCGTAGCCTTCAACTGAGTAGCCTTCAGAAGTTTGTCGGCCTTGAGATTCTCCTCGAGCTTGGTGCGGCCTGCAGGATCGCTAGTACCGTAAAAGTATATTCTGATAGGGCAGTCGTAGTAGCCCTTCTCTCCTATGAGAACAGCTTCTAGAACGATGTCTCCCCTATCCACATAAGGGGCAAGTTTCGAGACGACAGTCCTAGGAAGATGGCCGATTTGGCTCCCCATCACGTTATCGACTCTGATAGCGTTGCTGTCATACTGGTTATGGGCTTCGCGCCGGAGCACGACCAGCTCATGCGGCGTGGCAACGCCATTGTAGTATCGGACGCCAACGATCTTGTTCTCCAAGGAGCCATAGAGTTCCAATGATGATTGGGAGTCATCCTGAGTCAGGTCAATGGGGTCTTCTTCTTCCCCGTAGACGGACTGTGAGGCAGGGGGTGAGCGTGATGGGGAGAAAATAGAGGGTTGCGTGTTGGCGGGAAGCGAGCTTCTCGGGCCGTGATTCTGGCTTGAGCTCAGACGGGGGGCCTTTGTCTGAGGCGGCTGGGTTGCGGCATCGTGAGGCCAGCTGCGTTTGCTGCGAACCATGTTGGCTGGCTGTCTTACAGTGGACGCGCTATGCGTGGTGGGTCCTGTTTAGCCGCGTGTGAAGCGTTCCAATTGCGGCCCAGATCCTCTCTGGTGGAGGGCTCCTCTGCGGCGCCAAGTCGGTAGAAAGTGACCCAGACAATTGGACACAAGGTTGACCTGGTTGTGCAATTCAACATGCACAGAACGAATAGGGAAGGTCGATAGGAATGGGTGCTTAACCTACATGCATCAATATGGAAGGTTGATCCAAGTCACGTAATGTTTCGGGCATGGAACTCTAACGCGTCTGGAGAAGATGCGCTATCAGGTGACCTACAAACGTCAAATACCTCAGACCGCCTACCAAGTTAAGACACTTAATGGGCTAAATACATGTACAACTCCTAACCTTACCTCGTTCCAGATATAAGTATCTGCACATGCATACCTACCAACTTAACATTATCTTAGGTCGGGTAGGTCGGATGGTATATGTACATACCCTTGTTTGATATAAACGCATCCTGCTCTCTCAGACGTAGTATTCAGGCTTGTCACCGGCTTAGTTGGCTGCATGACCTGCCTTAGCGATGCCTAAATATAAACACATAGGTAGGCAACAATTGTGCAACGCAAGCTGTACCCGTCATCAATTGGATATAAGAAGGCGCCGGCAGGTTGGTCGCGCTTTCAAGTTTCCCTGCGAAGTTTATGTATAATTGATAACAAACTAAACAAGTACTACGCGCATCACTTCATAAGTTCATCCTCTACCTGGTGCCGGTACTGTCGCACTCCAGCCCGGAAATAGCAATGCCCGTAACCGAACTAGCCCATCTTCCCCTATTAGCCTCCTCCTCCTCCTCGACCCCAAGCGGCGGGGAGCAGGGGTATCCGAACCCCACCTTTTTGGCCGCAGCCCGCGAGGTACTGCGGCTCCAAGCCGACTGGTGCACCGAGAATCCCACCGGCAGCCCCCTAAAGCCGGCCGCGGGGGTCGGCCTGTTCGTCCGTGTCGACGACCCCTTGTCGCTCCTCCTGACGGCCCACTGGGACAGCACGGCCCACCACGGCCGGTGGATCCAGAGCCCGGCGAACCGGGACGCGCTCGGCCTGCTGGCGCCGCACCTGGACATGTCGCGCTTGGCCATGTTCCACGTGGACGGCGTGGAGGCTTTTACGGGGCCCGAGGCTGTGGTCTCCTCCGCGGGCGAGAAGGCGACCTTGAGTGCCGACTACGTCAGTGTGTCGAGATTTGTGCTTGCGGCTGGTGAAAAGGCCGGCTTCGAGGGGGCCTGGGACGAGGTCGGGCCCATCTTGCAGGAGTTCGTGAGACCCTATGTGCACAGGGGCGGGTGGAGGATCGAGAAACCGGCGGGGAGCGAGAACAAGGAGGAGTTCGTCCTTATTGGGGGGTGGGACAGCCTAGAGAAGGCCGCCGAGCTCGCAAAGAGTAAGGGGTACGCAAAATACGACGAGGCCATGAAGACAGTCACATCGGAGCGTGACACCAAATTTTACCGACGAATACTATAAGACAGGCAGCGAATTCCGTAGTATGTGTATCTCTTATTCACAATCCTACTTAAAGCTCATTTATAACAACCACAGACTGAAGTGAAGAATGACCTCTCCTACGAAAATGAAAGCATATCCCTCTCTGTTCAGGGATGGCCCAATTTCTGTCCTCAACTACCTACTGATTGTCCTGAATCGTCCACCCTATTGCATCCTAGTCGTCTCTCCGTGTCATCGCACTGTTCCAACTGATGCTTGAAGAAATCAAGCTTTCCATCGGCGCACATGCAGGTTTCGATGAGCGGGGCGAGAAGAACCAGCCACCGCTCTGCGTCGCTTGGATTTGCAACCACGCTTCCCCTGGGCCGGAACAGCATCATCGTCGTCATCCTCATTCTCGTTGCGGGTCCCAGTATCGGTCTCTACAGGTGGGACAGGAGCGCTCGAAGTCTTGCTTGCTGAAGGCTCATCCGACCCTACGACGACGGCACTGTCCCGGCCGCTGCCCGTGCCGCTTGGCGTGTTGCCCGCGGCGGGGATGTTCGTCTTCGGCTTCGGCTCGGCGCTCTCAAGCTTCTTCCCCTTGTTAGGCGGGCCCTGGAAGTTGCCGCTAGAGCAGGCCGACTCGATCGCCTTGCACTTGGTCTCCCAGACCTTGCAGTTCTTGCCGCCGGTGGGCGGGGCGGTGTTGTAGCACGTCTCGGACTGCTTGTAGCAAGCCTCCGAGGCCTTCCAGCAGCCGTCTTCAGTCTTGTAGTCGGGCACCTCGATGCCGCACCAGTTGGCTTCCTTCAGGAGGCAGTTGCCAGGCACACACTGCGCACCCGTGATCCAGGAAGAGTCGCCGTCCACGAGCACCTTGACGGCAAGCGCGCTCGCGGGCTGTGGGCTCCAGACCTTGGGTCCGGGGAGAGGATAGGGGAATTTGGGCTGGTAGATATTGAAGGAGACGCTGGGCTCGCCCGCTTTGACGTGGCCTGGGATCGATACGCTGTAGTCAGCCGGGACGTCTAGCTTGCCTGTGGTACTGCCCTTGATGGCGACCTGAGCACAGCCCACGTAGAATTGAGGATCTCCCTTATCGGCTTCGTGAAGGGCGAGCAACTCTGGGCGGACAAGGTAGTTCCCAGTGGGAATGCTTGTGGGGATTCGAACCGAGAGTAGACCATCGTTGGCCATCAGCTTCTCGGTGCACCATTTGCCCGTTGCGCTGTCGTATCCCTCGTCGAAGATCTTGACCCAACCCTGGCCAGCGGCAGTTGATGTCGCCATATCGCCAACTTGCTTGATGTATACAGCGCAGGGCCCCTTGTGCGATTTGTCGATTGCGCCAGTCGACTCCAGGTTCGGCGACTCTCGCCACTCGAAGGTGATCGTGCTACCGGCGCTGGCTGGGCAGGTATAACTGACGGCCTTTCCTCCGTCGACACCTGCCAAACAGTATTAGTCAACGAGTCTTGATAATAGGAAGTGGAAACTATGTTGTAGATGAACGTACCGCAAGCCATGTCGCCGTTTCCCAAGCCGGCAATGGGGTTTGTGGAAGACGCGCCATTCATATTCATCCGGACGCATGTGCCATCTCCCTGGGACTTCCCATCCACATACAATGTGGTAAACGTGGTGTGGCCATTGGCAGTGGCTGCAAGGGTACCCAGAACCCCGATGAGTAGAGGGTTGGAAGTTCTCATGATGAATGTGTATCGAAAGTTAGGTATCAAAAGGGGTGAAGGGCCAAGTAAGCCAAAGCTGAGTCAACTCAGATGTCAAGGGGGAAGTGGAATTTGTAGTGAATCAAATACAGAAGCCTGGACTGTATTGTATTGGGTCAACCAAAGGATGTGTGTTCTGAAGAAGATGTTCTGATAACGCCCAAGAAGGAATGACTGGTCCAAAGGATTGAAGGACTGGAAGAGATGAGATCGACTCAGATCAGGTCAAATCAGATCAGAGTGCAGTGAGTAGCACAGTGGAGGTGAAGCTGAACCACCAACATTGCAAGCGGCGGACAGATGGCTTGGGATTTATATATCACAACGCGGGCCAGATTATTCAGGTCCTAGGGGGCGGGGCCAAGGAGAAGATGACCGTCATCCTGACCGTCATCCCATGCTGCAGGAGGGTCTGTCATTTTGTTATTCTTGTCACCCGATGCATGGCAAGGACTACTTAATGCGATGAAGGATTACACGACGCCCTAGAGGGATGAGATATATCACAGAAGTTCATTAGCTGTGAAATGCGGAGCAGGCATGCCTGCATTGCCATGCTTCCGAACTTGAGGGGTGGTGCGCGATGTTGATTGTGCCGACATGGGGTAGTAAGCCTTACGCCCAGGAACACGCCCCCTGACGTCGAAGGAGTAGACAGGCGCCTATGGACGCCTCCGAATGTCGTTGAAGTTTCACCAGGCCTTAGCCGTAGCCCCTAATTGGCACCCGACCTCGCCGATGCCCTTGCTTTTTTTCTCTTGAGGCCGGCTTGGCCCAGCGGCTGACTCTGATGAGATTTTCCACGACGGCGCCAGCTCGCCAGTAACAGCAACCAACAAACCAGGCTGCAAGAGCCCTAAAAATAAAGTATTAGTTTATCATCCAACCAGCCCAGAACCAACCATTCCAGTTTGGCGAAATCACTTCCCGAAACTGGCGTTTTGAAACCACAGAATGACCAATCGTAACTCTTCCATTTTGTTCTTTTTCTGAAACATCATCACTTATCAGATTCTGCCATTCACTTGCGTGGTTCCGAACCCAGGAGCTGGGCGGGTGGCTGCTTAGCATATACAGGCAGACCCCATTTGCTTCCGTCTACATGTCAAGGAAATTCGTTTTGTTTCCCAGAGGGTCCGAGGAAACATGGCTTAGCTCCCGATTAATGAAAGCTGCCTGAGGACTCAACGCGTAACTATGGCCCATGGTTCGATTTGAAGGTTCCAGTTGGTCATTGTGGTTCAATTAGTTAATATGTAGTGGGAGGGGAGGGTTGAGTCTCTTTCTTTCTCTCTTGGCACCGGTGCTGACTACAGTCCATCGGGACTCGCATCCGACGATGAAGCTGGTCTCTAAACGTCTGCTTGGTTGCAAAAGTTGTGCACCGGAATCCTCCACTTTATTTAGACAACGATTCCGAGCTCTTGCTATAAAATTTGTAGTACATGGTGTGATGATACAGTTGGAGGTTTTTTTTCTTTCGTAATATCGTGCCGGGCATCCTTTTTTTTTCCTTACTCGTTGATCTTGGCCAGGATTCTGTGAGGAATATTGTGAGAAAGCTGAAGAATTTACCAATCAACAGGCGCTGGGAAGAAACTTACTCGCTATCGCGGAAGAGGTGGAACTCTTCCTCGCCAACCTTGACCGGAGAGCCGCCGTACTGAGATGCTTATTAGAACGGAAACCGGCGCTAATTAATGTTCCGGAGTGCAACTTACTTGGGGAATGAGAACTCGGTCGCCGTTGGCAACACCCATAGGCACACGCTTGCCTTCCTTATCCAGGGCTCCGGGACCAACAGCCAAAACCTTGGCCTCGTTAAGGTCTTTTACACTCGATTCGGGAAGGAAGATGCCGCTGGCAGTCTTGGTCTCGGCCTTGACTCGCTGGACCAGAACACGGTCCAGGAGAGGGACAAGAGACTTGATAGATCGGATAGCGGTGGCCTAGGAGTTATTCGTGTTAGTTGTAAGAGTACAGAAACATGGCCGCCAAAAGTGTGGTAGGCATAGTTCAACAAGAGGGACGAGCCATTGCCGAGGATAGGAGCAGCGCACATACCATTTTGATGATATTATAGAGGGTGAAGGGGTTTGGGGAAAGAGGAGTTGCAATTGAGAACGGAAAACGTGTGGTTGTGTTGAGGGTGGAAATTGTATGAAGCTATCGCCAGGAAGAATTTCCTGGAAGCTCAAGGAGCCCGCCCGAACTTTTCTGCCAGTCCAATGTACCCGATGGCCCAAGCTTCTAATCCCGACAACCCCGGTTCCAATTCCAAGGTACCCCTCGATTGCTTACCTAATGAATTCTAGACCTTTCATGGAGGTCAGGCATATGTGCTCTGTCTGCCACCACCAGGACGTATGGACTTATTAGGTTCAATAGAATACCTATTTTGGCAAATCATAATGGCCCTATTTCCCATCTTCTGCCGGAAAAGGTACCAGTCGGCATGTCTAATGCGTGGCGCCAACCATCCATACCCGAAAGAAAAAAAAAAAATGATCGGCTTCTCTATAAATCGTGCTGCGGCGTTATAACTATTGCTTCTCATCCTCTATACTGCTGTATCCCGCTTCGTTGGTCTGCTAAACAAAAGAGCCCCTAACGCCTTTCTTATGTAAACAAACCCATAGCCTTTTATGCTGTATTACAAGATAATATTCCAGCGCATCTTTCCCCTGCTTCTTCTGAAGTGTCTACTCCGTACACAACCGCTCGATCCGAGGAGGTAAAGAAAGTCTCCTCAAAGGGGGATCAAGACAGCCTCGTAAATCGCATCACTTTCCTACACATATTACCTCGCCCTGATTCCCACTCATGGGTCTTCCCGACCCCAACATGGGGTCCTAGGCCTGTTGCACTTTTATGACCTGGCACTCGGGTCTTCTTTGCGAATGCGGCCCAACGGGCTTTTCAGACTGTCTTTGATTGCCCTGGCCAGCCTGTTGGGCAGTGCCCTATCGCGCCCTGCCGCATGCGCATCACGCTTATTCCACCCTGGCAATCCCTACTTATTTTGTTGTGCCGGGGGCTCGAGTATATGCGTGTGGTCGTCCGCGCCGATAATCTGCCCAGGGGCTATCTGCCGACAGATAACAGTATCGGACACCCAAGGCTCCTCCAAGATTTCCGTCATGGTCGCCCTGTCCCGTGGCTTGATTGTGAGCATGCGACCAATGATATGCCTGCTCTCCCTGGGCAAGAGTCTCAATAGACGCCAAGGACCTCGGATGATCTCTTTCGCAGGTGGGGCAGTTGATGTCACAGGTTTTCCGGATGCTTGTGCTGTTATGGTGGTAGATGAGGAGCCCTCGACCTTTGGCTTCTCAGAAGCTGCCTTTTCAGTAGTCTTTTCGGCAGTCTTCTCAGCAGCCTTTTCAGTAGTCTTTTCGGCAGTCTTCTCAGCAGCCTTTTCGGTTGTTTTCTCAGTCGAGCTTGGCTTGGTTTGTTTGTCGTTCTTCTCGACGAATATGTCCCTGTGTGGAGTATTGTCAAGATCACCCATTGAGCGAGAAGGCGGCAAAACCAGGTTCTTGGGATCATGGCCAGGGCTTGGCTCAGCCGCAAATAACTTGTAGCTGTTGTCTGTCATACGTGGGACTTTCCAGGGGAATCTGCGCAATGACATACAGCAGTAGATAATGGCCAGTGACCAGATATCGACTGCTTGCGGGTCATATTTGCGTTCGTCGTATACTTCGGGGGCCAAATATGGATCGGATCCCACAACACCTACACACCGTGTTAGCTGGGATGGATAGGATCCGCCAAAAATATTTCGGAACTTACCAGATGCTGACACTATCCCGCTCTCGAACGGATACTTGAAGACATGCGCACTACCAAAATCGATGATCTTCATGATGCCATGTTCGCTAACCACGACGTTGTCGAGCTTCAGGTCACGATGTGCCAAGCCCATGCTGTGCAGATACGTAACACCGCTGAAGATTTGCAAGAAACAGCACGAGACCTCGGCCTTGGACATCTTCCCCGTCATGACAATGGCGAAAAGGTCATACGGGGCATACTCCATCACCTCGTACCATTTCCCCTTTTCTTGCACTATATCCAGGGTCTCGATAATGTTGCCGTGGTGCAGAGCTGACCCGACACAAAACTCAGCCGTCAACTTCTTGACGTAGTCCTTCTCTGTCTCATAAGTATGGCGAGGACGGAATTCTTTGACGGCAAATACCGTGTTGTCCTCGTTTCTCTTCATGAGCTTGACCGATCCACCTGCCCCAGATCCCAGAACTCGCCCGATTTTCCCGTATTTGGAGGTTAACCCATGATCATCAGCAAAGGGAACCTGGTAAACTGAGGTCCTTGAAGATGCGGCATTTGAAAGTTTGGAAGCGCCAGGAGAGGATGCCTTCTTCACTTGGTTTTTCTGGCCTACCTTGAAGAATCTCCGCAGGTCGGTCATGGAAGAATGGCGGCTGTGCGTAGTAGACTCAGTGCCGGTCTTCACCAGATCATGGTTGCTCTTGTTCAATACACCCAAGAAGCCCGAATGCCTCTTCTCGCCCTTGTCCATTTTGTTGAGGCTGGTGGTAGAGGATCCCGGGGAGCTCCGCCCCTTGTGTCGGTTAAACACAAATCGCTGCTCGATGTTTGCGGCGCTCCGCGTCTGGGGCGCCCGCTTGCTGGCCGCATACGGATCGTTGACATCTCCAGAAGGCGTGAAAGGGCGTGTATAATACTGGGAAGCAGCGCTCAATCTGTTTGGGCTTGACTCTCTTGACCCTGGTAAAGAGTTTCCCCCCTCCGGTCCCACTGAGAACATTCCCTTTCTGTGCGAGGTTGGGTTTCGTTCGGCGCCAGGCGCGGGCTGTCTCGATACGTGATCCTCCGATCTAGGGCGATGTGGTAGGTGAATTCGCGGGGCGCCGAGCCTCGGCGAATTTGGGGCCGACTCCTGACTAGAGGCCTGTGGCGTTATCGCTTGGTGAGCTTCTATGGCCCCATCCTGTGACGATAGGGCTTGCTTTTGCCCGCGGCCACTAGAGGATTCCGGGCCACTTGTACCGGCTGGTGTCAAGGGAGGGGAGACGATATCAGGCCGGGAGCTCATCCCGGGCGACTGATGGCCCATGGGGCTATTGGTCTGGTGTGGTGTAGTGTTCAACGAGTCTTCATGGGATGGAACCTACAAGGGAGTGTTAGCCGATTTATACAGGTGCGTGTGAGATCAGCATGCAAGATAGAGTTTTGGGTTCCGAGACGACTACCCTCCAAGGAACCATGACCAAGCGCACGCCCACATGTCATGTCCGTCATCGGCTAAGACATGATGCGGCAGCGACAGGAATAAAAGGAAGCAATGGACCAATAGGAAGCGGGTATCCGGGTTGTGGGACGTGACATATCACAACAGAATCACACGTACCCTTGAAGGTGGAAGCGAGAAGGGCTCAAACGAATAGCCCTTCATGCGCTGCTCCTGGAGCTTGACGCCGTGTAAGGAACTAGATAGAGCTTTGAGCTGCTCAGGCGTGGCTTCCGAGGTCTCCTTAGCACCGTCGTCTAGGCTGGGCTCGGCGCTCGATTGAATATTTCCTGGCGCGATCTCCTCGACCTTGGAAGCAAAGCGCACTGCCGGTGCGGCGTCTTGGGGTTGCGCATTCTGCTCGGAAAGTTCGGGAAGTTGTTCGGGGCTAGCTGTTTGGACTGAAAGAAAAGAATGTCAGCAGCAACGAACAAAGCGTTGTAAGTCGAGGAATAGCATGCGGCCCCTGGTATCGACAGGACAGGGGACGAGGGACAATGAATCGGAGAATGGCATCCGAGGTGCTAAAAGTGAGTTCGATTGGTGTTGGGCAACGGTTGCGTGTATGATGAGGCTTTCAAGTTGTATGCGTTAAGGAAATCAGAGGTAAAAGTACCTGGGGGGTGTTGCTGGGCCTGGCGGCCATCGTTTTCTTCGGTGGTCATGATGACTGTTGTAGCATCTGCGTGGGTAGTCGTACTTGCGGATGAGCTTGGAAGCAAGCGCGACGATTGATCCGGCGGTGGTGGTAAGGCAAGGCTGGTGATAGCGACTGTACGATACTACAATATATATGGCAATGAATGAGGGGAGAGAGGAAAGAAGACGATCATGATGCGCGAAACGTCAAGACCTCCTCCAGCTTTGAACGAGTCCCGCTCGGCTTCGTGGTAGGAGAGAGACTAGACTGCTAGAGACTACCATTTTACCAAGTCATGGTGGGGCAATTCATGGAGGGAAAGTCAACAAGTCCCAGTGCCAGTGCCAGCCCAGTATTGGAAGTCCTCCACCTCCGCCTCCGCCTACACCTACGACCTACGACCTACACCTACAAGTGGTACACCTATCGCAGGGATGGATACATGGCAGGAGTATCTGCAACTATTCCCGATTGCCTTCATTGGGCAATTGCCAGCTTGATGCTTGTGCGTGTACATGGGCCACTGAGCAGACCCATGTACACATTGCTAAGGGGGCATCTGATGTGTGTCTTGATGCATGTAGACGGGATGTCCCTCTTGAGAAGAAAAACCCTGCGGCGCAGGTAATAAATCGGTGCAGAGACACATCGTTTTTTTCCCTTTCGCCTCTCGGCGTGCGCGATACCCAAACCGAAGAGGGTGGGGGTCCTCCCTCCTCCCAGTACCCTATGTGCTGTGCTGACGAAAGTCATGAACATGAACCCATTAATCAAAGCGCTAACCGCACCTCTTGGGGACTAGATCTCGGGTTGACAGGCCAAATCTCGCAATTGTACAGTACACCATCTAAGACAAAGCTTGTTGTGACTCTTCATAATTGTGCGTGTGTCCGTTCATACTTGACATCGTCGTCATCGTCATCATCCTTTTTTTCTCCTCCTACTGGTCCTTCTTCCTTTCCCTTTCTCCTCAAAAATGCGAGAGCGATCGTGAAACAAAACAGATCTGGTTGATCCATAGTACTATCTCCTGATGGAGAGGTAGGCAGTGTCACATGCCAGGTCGGTTGAGGCTCCAAATGCAGCTCTCATCGCCTATTACTTTCTTTTCCCTGTTACCCTGGGTGCCTGGGTGTGATAAGTTGCCTTGTTTCCATTACTGGTTGCATTACTGGATGTATCTCGGGATCGTCTCCGATCCAATTTCGTGACTAACAACAGGTCCTGCCAACCAAACCGTCTGTCTCAACTCGGCATGGTTCCTTGCCCTCTCTAAAGCTGCCCTCCCGGCTATCCGAGTCCCGCAAGCCGAGCATCATGAGGCGCACTTACGAAAGTGTGCGTCTGTCGCGGCTCATCAAGACGACACAATAAATGAGGGTCTCCGGCATTTACTCGGCCCATGGTCCACGAGGCCATGTTTCCCCAGTATCCAATCATGTCCTCCCTTTTCGCAGGATGGACCATCTCTTGAGACACAAGCAAGACAAGCCGCCTTCTTCATCACCTGGATCAGGAACGTGAATGTTTAAGTGCATGCCATCTGTATTTCGGAAACGTGTGCAGCGGCGGGAGAGTACCGGCGGCTGTCAAATTAAAAATAGGCACCCGCAGTCGGGGACACCCCGACCTGCCACGTGAATTATAACATGGTCAAGTCACCACCCAATCTCTCATGCTTCTGCTCATGCTTCGTTATGGAATCAAGCATGAGGTTGGCGCATGGCTAGATGCGTATCCGGTCCTCCAGTCATGTACCACCCAACTCAGATCCACTACGGGTAGTTGTCGTAAGTCCCCATCTTGGCCCCGGATCATCCGCCGGTGCGATCTTCGATTGGGGTAGGTTGATTTAGCTGGATGAGCCGATGAAACTCTTACAGTCGTTCTCTCATCAGGGGAATGAATGTGAGTTTACACCATGGAAAACTCACCGACGAAGACCCGGGCATGTAGTATATTTCGCTCATTATGTAAAACTACAGCAGTAGACTTTGACGCGTAATGTGATGTCTTGCACTATTGATACCAGACTTCCCTCAAGCCACAAGGACTTTGAGAGGATAACCAGATACATACGAAGCAGACAGCTAAGAGCCCATTTCCTCATCGATCAATGATACGAACATGGTATAGAGCAAGCCGAGTTGCACCATAACTAAGCAGCCCCAAGACCTACCTAGCCCATTGCCAACTCCTTTCTCGCCATCCCCATATACAAGTACCTACCTAGGTTGTGCACGAATAAGTACTATACATAAGTCCCGTAAATTCTCGGTCAGTATCAATTGATACCACCTAGGCACGTTGAATATAGTACTGACAATGTTCGCACGATTTGGTCAAGTTACGGAATATACTTAGGGCAATGAGTACATCAATGAGGATATAGAAGCAGCTCTTCCTGCAATGCTGTAGCTATCTGCAGTCCTGGTACTGATGTTGATTGCCTGGATGTTCCTTTGCTGTGCTTATAGTGGCGCTTACATCACGAGCCGGGCCCCCATAAAATACATGTTGACCTGACTGTAGGAGTTCACGTAATAAAACCAAGGTGTTTGGATCTCGTAGATGGATGTGAGCACTCTCTTTACTTACAGTCAACCGTCTTATGAGATCATTTTCTGCCGCCCCAGGTATGCGCAAGGGATAATCAAGAACAAAATGCATACACACCGTGGCCGTCTTCACCCAGGCAGAATACCCATGATATGCTATTGTCCCATATATAGAACCGGCAATGTAATCATGAACTTAGGTTTCGAACAGTCTTGTAGAATAGAGGGTCATGCACAAGCAATAGATGATTATCGTACAGACGACATTGAAACCGCACACAGCTTGACGGCGTGATTCGTCCGGCGTAGTCACGTATAGGTATCCCTCTTGGCCCCCCCCCCTGATATTTTGATACATATATATTCATACAGACCGGCCCAGATGCATCTTGCATATTTCCTGCTCGGCCTCTCTTATCAACCAGACAGACGTCTTGCACTCATGCCACCACCTCGAGGCCTATCGATTTGGCCTGGTATATTATCGACCTGCAGAGCCCCTCCAAGGAAAGCCCAGATAGCCGCAACTCAGTCTGCTTGATTTTGGCGATCTCGTACACGTGCTTCAGCGTGAGGCTGCCGACCACCTCGTGGCCAGGCTGGCTCGCGCCTTTCCGCTTGCCCTTCTTGTCCACCGGCAGGTCGGCGGCATTGCGCAGGAGCCATGAGGTCTGTGGGGTTCGGATGTCGAAGGTGAACGATCTGTCTGCGCGGACGGTCACGCGAGTCGGCATCGGGGTGCCTGGTACGATGTGGGCTGTTCTGGCGTTGAATTCCTGCGTGGCAGTGAGGTTTTAGCACGACGACTCCGAGAACTGCCCGGGCTTGCTTGCACACCGCCGAGAGAGACGGGTCTGGCGCGATCGCTCCTTTTTTTGTGTGTGTATTCTTTGAGCATACCTTACAGAAATCCATCGACTTGATACCTTTGCTACCCAGTGCCGGACCAACAGGAGGACTGGGGCTCGCCTGGCCAGCTCCAACGATGAGCTTGACAATCTGGTCGGCGCCAGCTGCGGCACCACGCTTCGACATTGCGGCGGATTGGCTATGAGTTGGAAGGCAGGCCGTGGGAAGGGAGTCGGGTTTGCAAGAGGAAAGATCAGCAATTCAATGCTGGGAACCAATCGAGACGATACCTAAGGCTCCAGATATCAATTGCGCCGACCCATTGACTGGTGATCTCTAAAATTTGGCGTTAGTGGCAGCTGCTGGCCAATGTCGGCGGTTACTCATCCGAGCTGCCGGTACTTAGTCGCCTGTCTCTCTCTGGAATTTTTGACCGGCGGGGGGGGGGGGGGGGGGGGGGGGGGGGGGGGGGNCCCCCCCAACCCAGCCAGCCAGCAGCCCTGGGACTTGTTAGGCCTGGAGTGTGCAACAGCACTCAAAGCCAGCACCGAGACAGCCTAGTCAGCCCGCCAACGCCAAGTATCTTCAAGTACCGGATATGTCGAGTATTAAGGGCCTTTCCCCCCACCCCTGCCACTGTCACGCTATTAGTTCAACTACGTAGTAAAAGCACCTAAGACCGCCCATAAGATTCCAAGCTGAGTTAAGCTTATCCACGAGAAGCCCTGTAGAAGCCCTGTACCTCCTGTGCCTTCTGTACCTACAGCATCAGACACAGGGCGCACGTCGCAGTACAGCTAATAAGTAGGCACGGCTGTTATCGATAGGGAGTCTGCCCCTCTGCCCCTCTGCCTGCCCGTTACCTACAAGTGACATATACTGTACTATTCCGGCGCTTCTCTACACCCCCACTAATAGGTCTGCCTTGGCGCCATCACTCGGAGCTTGCAAGTGCTCGGAGTCTAATAAACCTGTGCAATACTTCCCATTTCTTCTTCGACTCGCCCTCTAGTATCATACCGCTTCTTCCTCTTACATCATTTTCTTTTCATCGTCCAAACCACCTTTTGCAAACCTCTACCAGATCCTCCTAGGGAAACCCCGTTATTTTGAAAGAGACGTTCCGCCGCCCTCAACATGTTCAACTGGGCCAAGAAGACGTGAGCTTTTCCCGTCTTCCAGCCCACCCTGGCTGTCTAAAAGACAAACCCCGCTAACATGGCTATCGCCGCACTCAAGTTTGGCGGATGTCGTCGGCACCGAGGAGCCCATCTACGGCCCTTCCGCAGTCCGATCCGTCGCCGAAGATGCCAAAACCACTCCTTGGACCGAACTGTCCCGACCAGACCATAAGTGGCATGTCCTCGGCTCCACCAGCGTCGAGACACAGAGCTTCTACCTGACGGCAGAATCCGGCCATGTCGCCCTCGCGCAGGTCATCTATAGTAATGTGGCGTAAGGCCCCCTTTAGCAGCTGCAATGAGAGCACGTCATTCGTTGGCCACATACTGACGACGTATTAATGTGAAGCGGTGTTCGCGTCACGAGCCAGTTCAACTCGAAGATCTCTTATCCCGACGCCTCCAAGCCTCACCTTTGGTGCTCTACCGCTCTGGACAATGTCGACTTCAGCGACGATAACGTCAACTTCTACGCCAAGGACTGCGCCATTGAGCTGTCTGAGGATGGCAAGACCTACGCCATCAAGTCCATAACCGATCAGCGCTGTATAGTCGACCTCAAGGTTACTCGCACCGCCCCTGCCTTCGTGGCAGGCAAGGACGGCAACACACTGTTCGGTACGGACCTCTCCAAGCCATGGGGTACTATGAGACACGCCTTCTGGCCGAGATGTACCGCCGAGGGAACCATGCAGACTGAGGACGGGCCCATCAACTTCAAAGGCCAGGCTCTCTTCATTCACGCTCTGCAGGGCATGAAGCCCCATCACGCCGCAGGCAAGTGGACGTACTGCAACTTCCAAAGTGCCAAGTACTCTGCCATCATGATGGAGTTCACCACACCACCATCTTACGGAACCACGACCGTCGGTGTTGGAGCCATCGCCAAGGACGGCGAAATCATCGCTGCAGGCTGCATCACAACCGCAACACACACCAAGACCGCCGTCGACCCCGAGACTCAGTGGCCGGAGCCCAAGGAGATCAAGTTCACGTGGAGCGGCAAAACCAAAGACGGCAAGGCGGTCGAGGCTGTCATAGTTGGACCTTTCGAGAAGCGCCTTGATCGCATAGACGTCATGGCCGAGGTGCCCGGTTTCGTCAAGAAGATTGTTGCTGGCGCGGCTGGCACCAAGCCATACATCTACCAAGTATGTTCTATGTTTCTTTTTTCTTCGCTCAGAAATGAGTCTGCGCTGACCATAATTTCCAAGTTCTGCCCCACGGAAGCTGTAGAGATGAAGTTGAAAATTGGTGACGAAGAAATCACCGACTCAGGAAAGCTCTTCAGTGAAGCTACCTTCATTTCGGACACAGAACCAGGTAAGTACAAACTAGTCTCTTTTCAAATGCATTGGCTAAATGTTATCACAGCGGCAACGCAGTCGTAGAAGACTGTGGGGCGCCTGTTCCGGAGACGCTGACGACAACCGTCTATATCGAAATGAAACCAGAGGCATTGTTGATACACATGGCCATATAGCTACGTAAAACTGGAAATTGGAGCATGCAGTAGTATCCTTTGGTTAAAGAAGTTGAACAGTCATAGAATTGGGCGGGTTCTGCTTGTTGAATGCCCAGAATAAACATACCCTAATTAGTTTGAGCCAAAGGGGGCTCCTATAATAATACATTTCCATTTGCGAATGTCACATTCGCTTACAAGTACACGTATGATTCTCAAAAATCTGGACCAACATGTGACTACCACCAATGATAAATGATCCAGCAAAGAATAGATCTAAGGATTTTATCCGCATAGCTCTTTAGGCCACAAATGTTCGACCTCCCTGTCCCATTTTCGACCATCCTGAACCATGAGCGGTAAAATTGATGCCATACAAACCCAGGTCAGATCGATGGTTCAAAAGAATGACATTCTATTCATGTATTATATACCATAACCTCCTTTAGCGGGAATCATACCGAGCAAATCTATATACACACAATTCAACCCGCCAAGAAAGCCACCAATTCTAGACGTGGGTATAAGGTATCATCAACATGCTCTTTTTGCTTACCATCTAGAACGCCCTGCCCCTGAACACCCAACAGCACGAAACCTGTCATCGATAGTACTGTTTCCAACGTTGAATTCCTCTCATGCGTGTATCTTGAGTCGTAATCGTCGTGCTAATTTATAGAATATCAAATTATCTCCTTGCATCGTGGCCACAGCCCAAGAGCCTAGTTAAAGCAAGGCTGGTTCCCCAAGGCCGCAGCGGACAGGCACCATTACTGGTCTTCGTCGATCTCGGTGATGGTGACCGAGGGTCGCTTGGCATGACCACCAGCGCTTTCTTCGGAAGAATCGTCGCATCTTGGTCGCTTGACACTGAAGCACTGAATGGCCCCAACGATGGCCACGAAGGTGCTGCCATACCACGCTAGAGCTGTGCAGTCGATTTGGCTACCGATGGTGTACAGGTATCCAGCCACTGGCGGGGCTATCATGCGACAGGCAGCACCGGCACTGGCAGCAAATCCGTTGATTTTACCCAAAACGCTCGAACAAGGGGTCACCTCCTTGATGAGGATGAGGAGAAGCGGGTACAGGATGATGGAAAGGACATTGCGAATGGCGAGGCAGCCATAGATAGCCGGATACAGAAACGACTCGGGAACATGTACCAACATCGGCATAACCGCATACACGATCGGATGGAGGACGGTGACGGTGATGAATAATTTGTAGACATCAATGTACGAGGCGGCAATCGGGAAGATGACTACTTGCACGAACAGCGCCATTGCGCCATTGAAAGCAAGGATGGCACCAACATTCTGCATCGACAATCCTAAACCTCCAGCGGATTGGAAAGCGCCGAAAGATTCGATCTGCAGATCTGGAGCCTTGTCGTCCTCGAAATATATGGGCAAGAGGTGGTCGTATGTCATGCTGTGGTAGGTAAACAATGACAAGGCACATATGAGTGCCATGACCGGTTTTGTGAAGATGCTCGGCTGTTTGTGTTTTTGAGTCTTGACACAAGGTGTCTCGCGCTGATGTTCAATGCTGCGCCTGATGGTGCCGTAGGTCTCGGAGCGGATGTCGAATGGTGGCTGCTTGATGGAGTCTGACGTCTCGAATAGCGGAGTCTCTTCCGAAACATACGTGTTGTTGCTAACTGCGCGAGGAACCATATCGGGATGGGTTTCGTCCAGGAGACAGTAAGCCATTACGATGCTGCTCAGGAGGAGCGCGGCACAGATGACGTTGGGAAGCAGGTACGGAAACTTGGTGAACAAGCTGTTCTCGCCAAAGACGTTGGGGAACGACTTATGAGGCTCTGCAAATATGCCACCAATCGAGGGACCGATGATTGTTCCTATGCACCAAACGAATGGCATGATAGAGTAGGCCCGGGCTGCGGAATTAGTAACTGGGTAGTGGACCGAAAAATATTGTAACTTATACGGCATTGACTTACGCTCGTGCTCTTTACGTTTAACAATCTCGGCCACCATTGTCTGGATGACACCAATGTTTCCGTTCTTCATGGTTATATATGTTAGTTAGACTCGTGGAGATCCGGGGCCATGAAGCCAAAAGGGACAAATCTTACCAACATGCCGCCGAGGGCGCGTGCAGCGAGCGCAAACCAAAAGTTCCGCGCGAAACCGACCATAAGCAGACTCGCCGTGGTACCGGCGCAACCCAGCAGGAGCACAGGTTTGCGGCCGATTCTGTCTGAAAGACTTCCCCAGAACATGCCCATCATGGCCTCGGTGAGCGAAAAGGCCGAGATGAGCAAGCCTGCATAAAAGGAGGCATCGCTTTCCTTACCAACTCGGAACTGCTTGATGAGGGACCAGGCATATGGAAAGATGGAGGTCAAAGCGATGGGCTCTGCTAGTCGTACGATTCCTGTTTGAACGGCGGTCAGTATTCCTCCATCCGAGGTGGTATGATGTGCATTGGTAGAGGGCGGGCTTACCGAGCAGGAACAGTTGCCAGGTAGGAAAGTCATTTTCGGTATTGCGAGGCGTTTGGGATCTCTGCATTGTTAGATAATTTGTTCTCACGACTTGGTAAAAGTCTTACGACGACAAGCACAGCACACGAAGACCTCGGACTGCTTTATTCGACAGTCTCCCTCTGCAGTAGGAGAATATATCAAATGCAGCAAATAAAAGCCTGGGGTGCTGTGGCGGCACACTGGTGCCTCGTGTTTCCGGGATCCTTGGTCGAATCAAGGAGTCGGCGGTTTGCTGCGCAAGTGACGGGTGGTTTGCGTGATGGTAACACGGCAAAGGTTAAGAGGGCAGCGTTGCGTAATGGTTGCTGTGTTTTAGATGTAGGAAAGTGGAAGTAGGCGCAAGTAGACGCTTCTTGAAAGGCAAAAGGCGAGAGAAGGAGACAGAGAAAGAAAGGATAATATTTGCTCGCGTGTGTGTGTGTGTGTCGAGGCGGACTTGTGTGAGTGTGAATGAAAGGGAGGTCGAGTCGAATAAGCTAATACCTGATAAAGTGCTGAGCCAATGTGGGCCGTAAATTGGGACACTCCAGGCTTATGCAGTTCTGGATGCAGCCCGTTGGCTCGTCTCCAGTAAACGTAGGCAAAACCATCCCCACTAGCCGGCACTGGTAGTCGTAGAGGTCCAGTAGGAGGGCTGTCTTAGGTAGGCTGTCTAGGTACAAACCTACGGCGTAGGCTATCTACCTTAGGTACATAGGCCACTACTACTACTGGGATTAGGTAGGCTGTCCACCTCCGGAATCTCGCTCACCCACATGAGCCTGCCCCTGTCATGTCATCTAATCGAAACAGTAGACGGTTCTGAGGCAGTCGGAACTGTAAACATGCTCATGTTTGGAAACTTTACCTGCTCATCTTGACTGCATCTTTTTCTTTTCCTTCTTTATGTTCTCTTTCACAGTCGGTGCAAGTACGTAAGTCTGAATACCAAAAGGAAACGCGGTGACATGTATGTAGACTGTGTGTAACAATGACTGTATATGTGTAATAATACATTATGAGTTACATGCATACTTGGGATACTTTTCGCCTCAAAAGTTTGTGTCCTTCATCACGCAGTAGCGTAGCGATATGCAAGCAAACCACACAAGCCTACCTACCCGTAGATCTATCTCCCTCGTAACGTACTACGTCGGTCGCCACAAGCGTTGGCGCTGGACGGTCAACACCCGAAGTCGCAACGCCAACGCCAGGCAATCTTGCGAGTGCAGTGTCTCGTGCCAGGTTCTTAGCCCGTAGCCTGCCAGTCTGTTGGCCTGCGCTGGCTGCCGTTGATCCTAGGGCTAGTGCATGCGCTAGAGAATCTCGTCCGGGCTCGGGGATATGGTATGTAGAAATTTGCGCCCAGGCGAGAGGGTGATCAGGCGGCCTAAATTTTGGGGACACTTCAAATTCTGTTAGTCCTTTCTGAGACCGAGAACGAGAATGAGAACGATTCAGGAGTAATGTGGTCCCCATTTCTAGATGTTTCCCTGACATTGGACACGAGTAAGGAACAGGACAATGGCCTGGGTCAGAAGACGGTGGGTGGGCGTAACCGCATCACAAAAATCCATACTGGCGACTGGCGGTCTAGGTACGAAAGCCCAGCACCAGCAGACAAGGCTTCCTGTCTTCTGGGCGCGATACCACCTATGTTACATACACTACCGTACATATATACATATATACAATGTGCACGGCTTGATACGCCAAAATGCAGGCTGCAGGGATCTGGATCCCGCACGCGAATATGGGTACACACCCAGCATGGAAATGCGGGAGCGGGCTCTCTGACGATCCACCAAGGCTGGTAGGCTGGCTGGCTGGCACCCACTAATGTTCGATTGGTCTTAGGTTACTTCGGACGGACAACATATCTCTGTATTATGTATTTACGGCCCGGGTATCACAATCACAACCGCAACCATGATGACGGGAAAGGACTGTGGAAGCATGCATACCTACTACTGCATCTACATGTGCTTATCTAAGCACCTTAAATAAACACAATCAGGATATCCGCAACATGCCATACTACATACCATTGCCTCCTGTCATACAAAAAGTTAATGCCCATGGCCGTCAAACAGTGTCTCCAGCTCACACAACGAGATACCAATCAGATGCGAAAGCCTCTTTTTCAGTTCGTCCACCGTGAGCTCACAGTCTATCGAGCCAAGACCGGCCGGTTTCTTCGTCATTAATTCCCCAGCGCAGCCACCCAGGTGGTCTGGTCCCGAAAAGCTGATGTGTGGAACTTCGAGGTAAGGTCGACTCTTGGTATCTGCACAAGCCACTGTGATGTCACTTTCTGGAACAGCAGTACGGCCAGCCACCGCCTGCGCCGCCGTTGTTAGGCCCGCGGTTGGCCGCAAATGACGCTCATTATCAACTACATGTAAGTTCGAAGTCGAAATTCGTAGCCCAGTACTGTTTGTGGACTGGCATCGAGGCCGAGGCTCGATGATTAGGTCGTCCGGAGCTGTGGGCAGGCCCAAGTCCGGAAACATGTACTCATCATACTGCGGGATGCGAAATGGTGCTCCTGGGCGTCGCTTCCACTTCCACCCCTCACAGGTAAATTGGAAATCTGGCAGGAGGAAACATGGTTCTCTCTGGGGGCTCGAGCCGGCAGGCCCAATAGAGTGCGCCAAAGTCTGATCTTGAAGTAGTGTTTTGCTCGCGCTTTCCCAGGGACTCTGTTGAAAGAGCTCTGAGATGCTGTCACACTCGGGTGTCAGTCAACGTCATGTTTTGCGAAAAGGGGTGGTATAAGCACGAATGAGGAATGCGGGGGCGGGTTACACACTATTCTACTGGGATCGAGTAGTGCGCTCTATACTTGGGCCTCACCTTGTGGCTATCCCAACTAAGAAACTGTTTCCACGCCAATCCTTCCTTGAGGTCGGTGATGCCCTTGATGGGCACTGGGACGTAACCGTCGAACAAGTGTGCGACAAAACTCTCTCCCAGCTCCATCTCCAGGTCGGCTCCGTAATACGGCTCGCGCATCCCTTTGCTAAGTGAGCGGAAGTCCCGCCAGTAAATTGCATGTGCCAACCTTTTCCGGTTTCAACCACGAGCCTCGTATTAGTCCAAGATATCCGCGAATATATTGATAATTTAACGGCGAAGAAAGGTTAGGTACTCACTCGTGCAAGATAGTAACGGCCGTCATGAAGGCCGTGAGCAGGTATTCCACGCCGTCACCATGACCATTATCTGACAGCTCCCTCAAGCGAGCAGGATACTGGGTCATTAAGAGGATTGTCAGTTGCCTCTGAGGTAGACCCCGCCTTCTACACTTCCGGTCCTCGGCTTCGATTGTCTCGTAGCCATCCAACTCATCCAGAGGTATAGGAGGACTATTTCGGCGATGGCGACAGGTATACCCACTCCAGCCCTTTTGAGCGAGCATGTCTGCATCGAGTTGCCAGTTTATCGAGTCGGCGATTCCTTGCGACAACTCTTGGGATGTTTTATCTGACCAACCCTTTCTCTGTTCGGGAGACACCCATGACGCTTTATGGTGCCTGACTATGCTATAGGGGGCAGCATTTCTTCGAGCATCAAGGCAGCCCTGAGCTGGTGAGACCCGAGCCCCAGGATACCCTTCAGCGAATATGTCATCTATCATAAAATCTGATATCCATTCTAAAGCAGATTCAGTGCCGAGAATCCGGCTGGCTAGTAATAGGGGTTGCTGTAGCTCTTGGAAGAGATCGGAATCGGTCATCGCCCAATCTCGAAAGACCGGGTGGACGGCGCCTTGGAGGCATGGCCTGCCTACAACGCTGTTAGCCAACGCTGAAAATAGTCATGCCGTGATACTTTGATCATTGCATGTGTTTACCTACGTCTGGCACCATCTCCTATGAGCTCTTCAGCATCCCACATTTTTCAATATATCAATGTGACCCATCGTCCGACAACGCCAATGGGGTTACGCGGCATCCTCTACAATTTCGAGTTTTGTTGCAGTTTCGAGGTCAAGAGATGGTTTGATATAACAAAGAAACTTGATGATTTATCTACGTTGGTTTCCCCGAGAACAATAGGGTCCGGCCAGCATTCCAGACGACTAAGACATCTGCCGCTATCGACGTTTTGAATGCAGGGACGCAATTCTTGCTTTCACCCTAGTCGCTCATTCTTGTCTGTCTAGAAATTGAGAATCTCGACAATTGCAAGGATTGGTGATAAGCTCTAGTAGATGGCCAAGACGCCGACTTGACAACATCGTCCTTTTGCCTGGTTGGGGACGGGCTGGTTTGGTTGGTTGAAACATCAGTTGCAGTACCGTAACAACGATTTTGATTGTACCATTACAGCAAAATAATGATACGAATCATTGTTAAGCTTGAATAGACTTAGTCTCTGTAATTCTAATAGTGCCTGTACTATGCCGCACTATCCGAGACATCAGATCCCATCCTCGGTCTCTCTATCTCCATTCCTAGTAATATAGGTTAGTAGTCCATCTCCTTATCCCCCATGACGTCCCAAAACTGCCGCACCAGCTCCTTCTGCTGCTCGGGTGTGGCCCCGCCGCGGACCGCCAGGTACTTGCGGTCGTCGATCTGGGGCGCCCAGACGCCCGGGTTGCCGCCGGCCATGACGCCGCCGGCCTCGGCGAGGATGGTCCAGCCGGCGCAGACGTCCCAGGCCCAGCAGCCGCCCTCCCAGTAGGCGTCGAGCTGGCCCGCGGCGACGGCGCAGAGGTTGAGGGCCGCGCTTCCGAGGCTGCGCAGCGAGTGGACCATGGCGCCGCCCGTCTCGGTCGTCGCGCAGAGCTTCCGGAACACCTCGGTCTTGACTGCGTAGTTGACGCCGTCGCGGCTGTTGCCCCATTCGACGGCGACGAGAGCCGCGCCGAGCCCCGCGAGCGGCGGCGGGTTGCGTGACAGCGGCAGCCGGCTGACCCGGCCTTTCTCGTCCCCACCCGTCTCGCTGGGGATGCCCCAGGCGCGCCCATGGGTCAGGAAGGCGCCACGACCGCGGATGGCTGTGTACAGCTGGTCTAGGTACGGGTTGTAGACGACTCCGATGGTAGGGGTGCGGTCGACAGCCAGGCCCAGCGAGATGCAAGCGCTGGGAAAGCCGTGGACGAAGTTGGTGGTGCCGTCGATGGGGTCCACGATGAAGGTCGGAGACGCCGTCAGCTTCTGCCCCGGCTTATAAGTTTCCTCGCCCATGAAGTCAAAAGAAGGGTACTTCTTCTGGAGCTGTCCGGAGACCAGCGCCTCGACGGCCTTGTCGGTCTCAGTGACGATGTCCACAGCTGCAATATGCAGGCGTCAGCAAAATCCCGAATCCGCAGCCCTTTTGGTAGGGGTGGTGGGTTATAAGATACCTACAATTCAGCTTGGTATCAGTTGCGATGTCGGTAGGATTGGCCAATAGAATCATGCGACCGGCCTCATAAGCCACTGAGACCAGAGTGTCGCGTATCTCCTCCAGATTTAGGTCTGCCATGTTGTTGATGCGATCAATCACAGTCTAATCCCAGTGATAGGCGGGCAGGTCAATCTCAGGTGGTGTGATGCCGTCGCTTGTAATATATTACTTGGGAATGTGTAAGTAAGTTCAAGGGTATATGAAAGTGCTGGCACTTCTGTTAGTGAGGGGCCGGCCCTCGTAAGTCAGCTACCCCACCATCAATTCCTCCTCCTGAACACTGTGCATTCAATGTTAGCAAGAACACGGCAGCCCCCTCAGAGTGACTTCAAGTAGGAGAGGATGAAGGATTACGGGCCAATTCAAATCGAGTCTCGTTTGCTTTCACCACAGTATGCCAGTCTCCGTAATGTAACAAAGTCTACTGAGTATAATCTACATCCGTACAGGCGCCATTCGCCGCCCGGTTTCTCTCTCTCTATTGGACCCCGCTCTATCGTACGGTATGGTTGATCGGCCGCGCCATGCAGCAAACAATCACTTCTTTGTCCGTTTCTCATCATTATTGCCTTTATTTCTCATGCTGCCGATTTCTCCTCGGTGTTCTCCTTTTCCGCTTCTGGCTGCTCTGGTGTCTGCTTAGCATCATCCCCGACCATGGCCTTCTCCTTGACCGCATTTTCAGCCTTTGCAACTTCGGGCTCCTCGGGCGCAAGCTCGCTCTTGAGTTGAGGCAGGAAGCGATCAATACGCTTCCAGGTTTCGACCCAGAGCTTCTCTTGGGACCCATCTACACTGGGCGGTACAAGGTATCCGCTGCTCTGCATGAATAGCAAAACGTTCTTCAGGTTTTCTGGAACAGCCTCCTCCTAGATGAGAAATATTCGTTAGTTACCATTGCTAAAGATATCACCCATGGGAGCATGACAACTTACCAGACTGTCACCCTGCCCGCTGTTCATAAGCCTGTCCATAACGTCGATGATCTTGAGCCAAAGATCCAACATGCCGTCCCACTTCGAAAGGAGGACTAGGTATTGGAGGAAGACCTTGCATAGGAGTGAGGAAGCCTGTACTCTTGTTTCACTCATCCCGTCTCGATCAGACTGGAACACTTCGGGCTTGAGAAGTTTGAAGATAAGGGGGAACAGGACTTCGCCAAAGATGGCCGTCCACTCTTCGTGGTCGCTGCAAGTCAGCTCTGGCGAAAGCAGAGATCGTTGCAATGATGTGAAAGCCAGATGGCGTACTTCCCGGCACGGGTTGGTGCATTGAGTTGTCAATGCTTGGAATATCGGTAGCCAATATGCCGACCATGCTGCGTGCAAGTCAGTCTTTGAACAGCTCTCGTGCGGTTATATATGGGTTAACAAACCTTCGTTGCTCTCCAGATGTGATTGCTTCATCAAATGCGGTATGCGAGACGTCATGTTGTAGATCATATTGATGGCTTTTACGCCGCGCGAAACAACGGCATTGTCACTGGGCGCTTCCTTCTTGGGAGGGCGAGCACTTCGTGGTCGTCGGTCTCCCGTCTTTCCCTTCTGCTCTGCTATCGCGCCAATCTTGGCAGCCGCGGCAAACTCGTTCAAGAGAGTTATCGCAGCCTCGTAGTTATCGGCTATGATTGCCGATGGAGTACCCGAGACACCACCCTCCAGGATCTCAAAGACGATTGGGGACGATTCCGGATTGGCTGCAAGTGTACGCAGGAGAACCCAGAAGTCCGGCGACGTCATGATCTCGCTCCGAAGTGGCCCTGGTTGGCTGATACACAATTTCAGACCTTCGAGAACGAGCGGTGCCGCCTTAGCTAGGGTGTCCTTCGACCAGCTGGATATCGTGTGCAGCAACACCGGTGCTCGAACAAAGTCGTGCTCGTAGCTAGCCTTCAGGATATTGAACTGATAGAAGGCCGCTCTTGATACCAAAATTGTGTGGAACCGGCTCGAGTTGCGCAGGATTGCCTGCAAAGCGTCTGCGACTTTCTTACCCAATGCCTCAATGGTTTCGGCGTTCCGCAGAGCAAGGACAGTGCACAGCTCGAGTACATAGACTACAGCAGGGTCGTAGACAGGTTGCTTGCTCGCTTGCTTGGGAGTAGAAGTAGGAGACGTGGGTAAGCCGTCCTGTTTAACAGTGATGACGGGCACTCCCGAGTTTTCATCTTCCGGGAGCGCGTCAAGAAGCGCCTCGACGAGCGGCTGCAGCGCACTGGCCGACATGTTCGAGATGTTTGCAAAGACATCTCCCATGTGGCAAGCTTTCACGCAGTCCACGGTACTCAATGTACTTTCCACCTCCTCGGCTGACGGCTCAGGGGGGTCATCTGCGGCATAGCTCGAGATGTAGGACGACAATGCGGAGAAAAGTCCAGTATCCGCGGCCTTTGCGGCTCTGTCGATAACCTGAGAAGGGGTTTGAAGGGGTATCTTTGGTAAATTCAGGCGCTCGAGATCGTTAGAAAAGAAGGGAGGAATAAGAGAGTTGACAAATAAGTTCAGCCATATCCGAACGATATGCTGCCAGCCGGTGCGAATCACCGCCTCGCTCCCAGTCACTACTCGGAAAAGCACGAGAGTCGCCAGCTGGGCCTTGAAGTTTCTACCAAGCTTAACGGCGAGCTCGCTGACCATCACGCTAGCGCCATCATCTGATACCTTCATCTCGGTATTAAGCGCAGTGCTGGAGAGGTCGTCCGTGACCAACGTTGTCATGCGGCTGAGGCAGTAAATAATGTGGTCAAGAGCCTCGGTGATGCCGTACTTTGAGGCGATCTGGGCACATTGATCAAAGCCTGTGACTACGCGGGCGAAGGACGGGTCATCCGGCGCCGACATGAATACGTAGGCAAGAGTGGAAACAATGGGCTTCCAGGTTGTTGCAAACATATGAGCGTCGTAAATATTGGTGTTAAGGAGCGTCATGGGGCCTGCAGTACTCGCCTTGAGCAGCGTTTCTCTCCAGGCATAGTCAAACGCATGTTTGTTATCGTGTTCATCGGGAAGGATGATCTCGTTGTGTTTAATTGCGTCATAGATGGCTTGGACGTATTCGGGAGCGAAATCCTTGCCGCCGTTCACCCCTCTTAGGTTGCGTGCAAAATCCTGTACCACCATGCGCTTTTGGTTCTTGAAGTTCGGGTTGTGCTGATCGGTGTTGAGCATAAGGATGGCATAACAGAGGATGTATACAGCATCGACGTCTGCGCAATCCGGAGGTACATCACTTTCGATGTACTTCTTCGCAAACGTCATGACGATGCGCTCGATGAGCGCAGATTCTCCAGGAAGCCGGAAACTCTCCAGGAATAACCGCAATGCCTCGTCGGCACGCTTCCCTGAGAAGTCAAACATTTCCACGAATGCCTCTAGGAGTTTGTCGTTATTCTTCTTAGAAATGAAATCTCCCAGCACTTTCTTGGATATTCTCGACGTGCCCTTCAGGAAAGTGGCAACCGACTTGGGGTCACTGATATCATCGATGATACCTTCGGATTGCAAAAAGGCCAATCCCTTTTCCGGTTTCTCATTGAATTTGCTTGCGCCTTTGATGATGGTTCTCTTCAAGTCTCGCTGCTTCTTCAGGCTTTCTGGATCTGGATATCCTTCGAACACCGGCTCTTCGTCTAGCCGATCGGCTATAAACTGTATGTGGCCTAGGAGCGCATCCTGGCAAAGAGGTGCAACGCTTCTGGTGCTCCAAGTTGCCGAGTCGGGTAGGGCGTTTCTTGACAGAAGACCGATCATATCCTCGCACATGTCCATGCGATCAGTGTCGCAATCGTAGTTTACGAAGAGCTCTACCAGAAAGCTTGGCATCCTGATAAGCGCGCCTACGCTCTCCACCATGGCCTGGCGGGCATCTGGCTTCCGCGCGCCGCCTCCCATCCCCAATTTCTGGCGATCCTTTACAGGAACAGGAGTCGACCGCCCGCTGCTGGTCTGCGAAGGCGGGGGTTTTACTAGCTTGGGTGCCTGCGGTATACCATCGTAGAGTGAAGGATCAATGCCAGGTTCTCGGGGAATCTCGACAGGAGAATGCAGGCAGGCCACCAAGTAGGACAAGAAAAGCTCTTGCTGGAGTTTGAGAACGCCTCGGCAAGTTTCCAGGAGTGTTCCGGCAACGATGAGGGAGTCCTGAAGAATCGCCATGTTGTCGGACCTGACGAGCTGAAATAGATAACGGCATAGCTTATCCTCGGCAACAGTTGCCAGCGCAGGGTGTCGCGCAATCGAGGGGCCTGCGACTTCTAGAGCCACGTGAATTATGCGCAGCGCCATGACTCTCATAATGTCGGTCTGCCGGTCGTCATGAGGATCTAGCAAGTCTACAAGAACGCGGAAGAGCTCCTTCATCGAAGGCAACGAGTAGGGCTTGATTTCGAGCTCGACGGAATCTGCCATCGAAGCCTCTTCGATTTGCTCCAGGGAATCGCTGGCTTTGTCCGTCTTCTCCGACTTGTCGGTTTTGTCAGTCTTGTCGGAGCTTGAGGAATCCCTCTGCTCGCCGGCTTCGGTAGGAGCGTCAGGGGCACCCATGACAGCTCCGTTTGTAGACGGGACAATTTTGACGGCATCCATGTCTCCATTGGTCTGTTTTTCCAGGGCCTCGATATCATCCCCCGCCTCAACCTCCAAATACTTCAAGTGTTCGAATATGATCTGACAGATTCGTACCATGGACGATTCGGCCGTTCGTCGCAGAAGCTCGGATAATTCACGTTCGCAGCACATCGTAAGGCCAGTCCCCATCATCTCACAGACACTCTCGTCGCTAAGGAGCGCGCCGCCGGGGCCAGACAGCATGTCTTCCATAAGATGCAGTATCATGAGCAAAACCACTTCGTCCTGAGCCGAATCGCTGGCTTCGAACCGGCAGTGCGTGATGGCCGTCGCGAGTGACTGCATAGCCAGAGGGAAGCGAGGCGATTTGGGGCTTATGAAGCCGTACGACAAGAATTTCCTAATGGCCTTGAGCGCAAGTGTGGTGATTGGGGCGGACGTCGAGGAGGCTTGCACAACCTGGAGGAACGGGTTGAGGAGCGCCGGGGCGTCGAAGTCATGAATATCTGTAGCACAGAGAGGCAGGGTTAGTAGGCGTTATAACTGCAGCAAGAGCACGTGGGTTTGCTTACTTTTACAACTGGACAGCTCATGCCGAAGTCGCCCAAAACCAGCCATCAGCGGGTTGTCCAACATGCTCTTCGCCTTGTTTCCGCGCAAACCCCAACGGTTCGCAGCAACCGAGTCTTGCGCTCCATCGCCGCCGAGCGTCGTGTTCGAGCTCCTGCTCCCAGGTCGAAGCATGGGACTCGGGGGGCCCAGCTGAACAGGATTCGGGTTTCCACCGAGAATCCAGGAAACTGACGAATGTTCCCAGCGAGCATGCTTGCGCATAGCCGATGTTACAGACGTGCACTCGGATATGACAAGGCCAACGGGATCGACAGCGACGGACACGGGCCGGCTCCGATATTGGATTTGCGCATTTGGCGCTTCGATGGCCTCGTGTGTAGCCATGCCGCTATTGGTGTGTTGTTGCGGAGCGTTTGAGCTTGCGGTTGGTTCAGTGCCTATTTGTGAGAGTTGTGTGTCTTGGGGCTGCCCATCGTGATTCATGATTGCATTCGCGTAAATCGTTCGGGAGGGTCGAAGTGTACGTCGCGAGATGCCAGGTTAGGATAAAGGCTCCAACGTCAGATACGCAAGAATTAGGTAAGTAAAGGTAAAGTATACAAGATGCAAAGTGACTAAAAAGAAACTGGAAATTGTTGGGCCTGATCGTGTACCAGGTTCGTGCTTGTAGTCTGTCTCCCCAGGCACCAGTTAAGAGGCTCTTGACACGTCGATCAGAGCAACATGGACTTCAATTGAAGCTTTGGACAATAATGAGCTACAGGCAGATAGGACCACGGGAGTTAGGACATATGCTGCGAGATCCCCTGCCAAATGGATTGATGCCAATGGGTCCAGGTCCCCGTCTCGTTCTTAGTAAGGCCAGTCAGTACCTACTGTAACCTAGCGTTTCGCGGAGGTGGTATGCGTTTTTCCGAAGATGCCACTTTGGCCTACAGTTGTTGGGGCTGAACTGCTGGATTCTGGCCTGCAGATCCCCTGGAAAATAGGTAGATGGCGTACGCCAGGCCAGCTATGACATGACAACAACACTCTTTTCAACGGCTATAGCTTTATAATACAGCTCAAGAATAAACCTTGAAAGAATATCAACATACTTTTCTCATTAGGAAATGTTTTAGTTCATTTTCTTTGCAATGTTTGAAAATCTAGAAACTGATTTGTGGTGTTCCATGCAGAATCATGGAAAGCCATGTGAGTCTGGACTAGGCTTGGGCAACGGCAACCGATCCCCACAACTGAAGGACACCTTACTGTAGGCTAAGGCTACATAGGCTCGTTTTTCTGACCCCTTTCCCTCGTCTTCTGCTCTACAGTACTACAGTTCATGCACATATATATCATCCTGGTTCGTTTGCTGGATTGTGATTAATCTATTTCTGCAGAATGATGGCCTGGTATAACATGTATCGTGACGTCACCTAGGATCAACCACGCGTGAGACAACTCTGATGGGCACGATGCCACCAAGTTGTTGCAGGGTGGCGACCACAGAATCATTGGAGAACCTATACAACCCACATGCCATCTAACTCCTTGTGTGGCTTTCAGTCCTCTATAATGTCATCCATCGATGGTGCCCAAAGCGGTTTGCTCCACAAGCCCCTATCCGAACATTCCAGGGATTTGGCGTCCATGAGACTGTTGCATGTTGTTTGAATCCCCCTGTGCCATCGGCATGCAGCGCAGACAGAACCTTGCGTGACTGGAGTTGCCAAGCACCCGTGAGGGCTCCCTAGTTCTGACTACCTCGGAAGACGGCTTGGCTTTTTGTTGGTTTCTTTCCGGGCTCAAAGCCTACCATCATCATGACTCCACCTTCTTGGCCTCATCTTTTGTGCCACTGCCTTCCTTCTTCGCGTTCTGGCTGTCCGACTTTTCGGAGCCACCGCCAGCTTTGGTTTCCTTCTTGGACTCCTCCTTCGCAAGGTTTTGAATCTCGGACTTGTCCTTCTCCCATTGACTGTTGGTGTCGCCAAACTGCTCCTTGATTTTCTTCTCCTTTTCGGCCTTCTCTTTCTCCTCCGCCTCTTTAGCGACACGTTCCTTTTCCATTTCCTACGACAGTTAGTTATGGTCTTCTTAAAAGAGATGGCGGGGTATATTACCTCCATGTGCTTGATGTCGTCCACGCTTGGTTCGTAAAGATGCCAGATCGTGTAGTGCGGAAGGCCTACAACCGAGTAGCCCATTCGTTTGGCCATCTGTTTTGGATTAGTATGGAACATGCATGGAGGTCTGTCTGGAGGATGATTGCACCAACCTTTCCGAATCCTTCGGTTTCAGCGTGCTTCTCGAAGCTGAATGCTGGGAAGTGGCACCCTGATCGGAAAACCTTGGCTTTTGCCAGGATACTGACACCACCTACGCCGTCGATTTCCATTTCCATGTCGGGGTCGCCATAAGGATCTCGCAAATATGCAAGATGCGGTCGCCAGGTCGCATATTCGGCGTATCCTTCCACAATGACAGCATCCTCGTCAAGGGTGTCGGCTAGAGTCAGGGCCGTCTCCGACTCCTGCCATGAGTTGAGATCATACGGCTGCTCGCCACCGAGCCAGTCGGGAAGTGGTCGCCAAACATCTGCGGATAGGTTAGGATAGTGTACGGGCAGTGAATCTACTTATTACTCACTGGGCACAATGATATCCTTGTTATGGCGCATCAAGTCCTCGAGAATAGTGAAAGGCGCCGTTTCCACGTCCACATCTCGCCAGTAGACCCAAGAATGATATGGTCGAAGAGTAGCACTGAGTAGCCAGTTTCTTGCCTGAGCCATAAGTTTTCTTCTGCTAGCTTGGGCAGCGAAACCGTGACGACTTTCGACATCCTGGTTCACCTTCTGTCCGAAGTCCTTCTCGATGATGGAGATCTCCCCGTAAGGCTGTTTCGGGTCTTCATCGGCTTGCTGATCTTCGAGTCTTTCGACAAGAACGTCCAGCGTGCGATCCTTGGAGTCGGAAACGAGAAAGGCGAGGTCGATCAGGTGGTGGGGGTAAGTCAGGTTACGCAGGTGGGAAAACATCATCTGCAAATGCGGTTCGGCGTCTCGAAGTGGCACGCACAACAGGATGCGCTCTTCCCTCTCCCATCCTCTTGCGGTCCCCTGGACGTTGGATAAATCGTAGTATCGCACAGTGTCAAGCAGTCCATCGGTGTCGGAACTAAAGAGGCCTAATGAAAAGATCGAGATGAAGCTGACAGTACCGGGCCACACAAAGCAGGCAAAGAGGCCCGCCACAACAATGGCTATCGCAGCTCGAACCAACAGTTTCCGTCTTCGGCGGGTCGCAGGCGTCGACGCTCGAGGCTGGAACCTAGAAGCGCAAAGGGTCGGGTTAGCCACGGAAAACCATAGTTGTTCTCGCGCAAATCGAATATCGTCGGACGAACCTGTGGGGGGAGATTTCGAAAGTGTTGGGTCGAGGGTAGCCATTGGCATAGGCTCCTGAATGATGCCGGGACATCATCTTCTTGCCCGGAGATCCTGCATACGAGGGGAGCATTCAACGAATGTGGTCAGCGCGAGGCCGACAATGACGCGGTGCGCAGTAAGGGTGTTCGGGTCGTAGTCCAGCGGCGCAGAAGTGGTGAGGCCGGTGCGGAAACAAAGACCCTTGGCTGGTTGGCAATGATGCTCAACCGCACAAGGAAAGTAATACACGACGCAGGGTCGCCCGGGGCAATTAAGGGGCTTAAAGACAACACATCAACTTCGGTTGGTTGGTAGTATGGGCCCGGGACAGTTAATCAATCACAGATCCCTGGAACTGCACAAGGTAGGATAACATTGAAGGATTTAGACACAAGAATACAAAGGACAGAAGAGAAGTAAAGTGGTGATGGGACGTTAGATGCGCAAAGGCCCGGGACACAGTTCGTTTAGGAAGTACAAAAAAATGATACTAAACCTAGGGACTGTATCCGAACTGTCAAAATACGACTTCTCTAGTTTAATTGGAGATGGAGCAGGGGGGGTCCAGCGTTCAGCGCTGAGCTGGGCTGACATTGCAGTCTTGTTCTACCCAGCCAATCAGCGGAAGCCTCCGACCTGCGGAGCCATACGGGCCTTTACTGGGTGAACTCGAGTAATATAGTACTTTGATAAGTACTTCATGTAGCCTTATTAGTGCGTTTAGGTACATACATGCTTCCCTCAAACCCGCCTACCCGTGTCCTCCATCATTTGATAGCCGACTCACAGGCAGAATATATAGTATCATGATGGGGAGCCTGCCAGTATTGCATTTTTCAGAAGTCATTCCCAAGTACGGTTCTACATCAACAGCCAAATGAAGTGCAAGATTTGGCGTTTATCTGCAGGTAATGCTGTTGAGTTTACCAAGGCCTTGGCGACGGGGTGACCGACTAGTGAGCGACGGATAGCTGACATATGCAGGAGCGAAACCCCGGCGAAGTTTTTCTTCTTTCAGTTTATACTTCTCATGTAATTATATCCAGTATATAGAAAATGGAAGGAATGTGAAATAATCCCAATCTACGGCGGTCGGCCCTGTTCACGACAATGTGTTTACCGCCCTCCTTCTCTCGAGTTCTTCCACCAAACTTTGCTTCCGCGTCTCAGCCATCGACTGTCGCTCACGGGTCCAGACAGCGCATGCAAGAACCAGGCCGACGGCACTGACGATGGTGCAAACGCGCATGTCTTCATTGAATGCATCCGAGAACGCCCGTCGGATGGCCAGCAGCTGCTCAACGGGGAATTCCTCTGGATCGTGCTCGATCGAGGCCAACTTCCCAGGGCTGACGATGTCCATGAGATGACGCCCCAGAATGGCGGATGAGGCGGCAATGCCCATACTACCACCCAGGATGCGGACTTGAGCCAGAATTCCCTGGGCCGGTGCTGCGAGGTGGAACACGTCAGTATGATCAGTGGGCACACACGCGCAAAGAATTGAGCCAACTCTACATACCTTCGTCTCGAACGCCTGCTCGCATACTTCCGAGCATCGTGACGCTGGCGGCAGACATGCCAAACCCCAGGCCAACGAACACCAAAAACCCCAGAGCCTTCCCCTCGACAGCGGCAGAGTCGGACAGTGTAGACAACAAGCCACATCCAAGTATCACAAGACTGCTCGAAATCACGAGCGTCTCACAAATCAGGTCCCTCTGGCTGTTGACTTTCCCTGCAATCATGGACCCTACAGCACTGGCGCCCAACAGAGGCAAAAGCATGACGCCAGCTCGCAGAGCGCTCTCGCCGCTGACGACTTGCAGCCTCAGCGGGAATGCGTACACCAACAAGATAAATGAAAAGCCGAGAAATGCAGTGTTGAGAGCGGCCGCCATGTACACTCGTTGTCTCATCAATCGCACCGGGAAGGCTGCTGCAAGCTTGTCTCCCCATTGTCGGTCCGCAAATATTGTCCACGCTATCAACACAAGCCAGCAACCTACGCCGATCAGGAGGGGTGCCAGGAAAACGGCCTGACCCCAAACGTCTCTCGCGCTTCCAGCAGTCTGGAAGGGAAAGACGACAAGAGTGGCAGCGGCAACGAGGAGAACCGAGCCAGGGTAGTCCAACTCGCTCCATTTCTTCCGCTCGAGATCGGGGAGTAACTCGGCTTTGGGCCATGCACAGCAAAACAATACCATGGAGATGATACCAATTGGACCACTACCAGAGCTGGTTAACTGAGGTTCAAATCTGATAACTCGCGAAGAACCTACTTGATCCAGAAGACCCAACGCCAAGTGGCATAATGGGTCAGGATGCCGCCGAGAACGGGGCCCAGGACGCCTCCAATCGCTATCACGATCCCAATGACGCTTCCCAAAGCTGGTCGGAACCGATCCGGGCTACATTCGATTAGAATAACCATAGTAAGCGAGTATAAACCTGTGGAATGATCAGTTGTCTGCTCACAGGACGATCGCAAGAGATTTGGATTACGTACCGCTACCTCCAATTCCTTGCAGGGTTCGGCAGGCGATCAATTGGTTCACTGCAAACAGTTCAGTCGATTAGCACATCAGGTTCCAATGGAGTTACATTGCGATCATGTCCTTTTTCGATGGGATGATGCCAACGGAGGGGCGTCGAGAGTAAAAAGGGAGAGAAGGACGACTTACAGTTCTGTGCAAAGCCACAGCCTATCGAAAATGCGAAGAATATGATATAAGCAGCTATAAAAGCGTCTCGCCGACCGACAACATCCGATATTCTGGCAAAGAAAACAGCACATCCCATGTAAGCAAGAGTATATGAGATGGCCACCCAGTTGACCCGTTCCAAATCATCGAACTCGGTGCCAATTGAGAACAGGCTGGTGGCAACTATGGAAGTGTCAATGTAAGATAACAAGAGCCCGAGGCACACACTAAACGCATTGTCGTCAGAACAGTTTCACGCCAATTTGAGCTGCTACTTACCCCAAAGCCAGGACAACGAAGCGCAGGACTGGCACTTCGGGTTGGGTGCCTTCATCATGATTGGCATGTGCGCTTCCGACGTCTTCTCCCGCCTCAGGCAGATCCTCGGGTTTCTCAGAGGTTGACAAGAAGGATTGAGGAGCCATCTCTGGGTGTCGACTTGCCCTGAGCAAGAATTATCAATAGCGTGAGGTTGGGGGCGATGAGCAAGTAAGAACAGAGGAAGAAGAGAACCAGCAACCCTGGATTTGAGGAAGCGAGGCGGGTTGCATTTATGCTGTAGCTTTACACAATCAAGTCGAATCGATTTGCTGCAATGAGCTTCCGAGTACATTGTTTATAGCTCCATATCCTGATGAGGACCCAGATGGCATGGTCGCAGAGGTGACAGGTTAGTTTTAAAGACTAAGAGCTAAAGTCTTGGGACTGGTAAAGTTTCTTTGAGGATAAGCGAGGATGCAGAGCAGATAGGAGATCGGGCAAGCAAGTTTGGCCTTTCCCGGCCACCGTCTCATCGTCACATCCAAGGCATAGGGCCATTCCGCGCGCGCGTGTTTGTGTGTGTGTGTGTGTGTGTGTGCGTACTTAAGTATGCATACAGCGTGAGCGGGACGGGATGATGTACGATTCGTGTATTGGGAGTGAGCACTGAACTGCTGAGCAGTATGATGTGAGCTCGCATTCGCATAGGGTAGAACAATCCTTCCCATTTGACCATGTTGGTAATGCTCCATTTTTATTAGCCATTCGCATTCGGACGTTCATCCCGTCATTGCAGATCCATAGTCGTCTATCCCGCTGTATACGGTTGTCCAGCTGTAAAGAATCCCTTACCGCAAGTGTATGATCGATCTCAAGAACAACTAGCGACGTTCGCTACATCAAATGCTAGCCAGGTATGCTTATGTAGCTACGTTTGTATATGAATGAGGAGGTGCCGCTAATTCTAGCTATTGCCAGTTAGTCCAACACCATTGAGCTATTCCATCGCCAGCCATCCTGCCGCCAACCCCACGGCCTATTCAGACCGCCCAAACGGTGCCCAAAACCAAACCCATCCAACTTGAACATCTGAGGGAGATTCAAACAAGACATTGTCGATATTGAGCTCTTTCCCAGGCATATCGAGAGTCGTCTCAATCACCAAGTTGGGACTCTTATATAGCGAGGGTATCCAGAGCAGATCCAAGGTATGAACTCTCAAATTTTTCAAAAGGCGATCTCTAGGCTTCTGCCAATGGAGCAGTCAGTATGCCCGAATGACTTGATGAGACCACTTTTAACATGATGACCCTCATCATGACGCCCAAGACATCCATACAGTTGATAAACATGAAGCGGCAGGTCATTTATCACCGGTATGCTATGCGTGTCCCCTTCATGAAGTAACTTCTGTTTGAAATTAGTAGGAGAATATACTTGATCAGCATCACTATCATACTCCCAATGCCCAATCAAAGCAAACGAAGACCAAGGTGGGAGCCGCCTGGGCATCGAATGCGGGTGGTTGAAGATAACCCGCTTCCCAGGGGAGCTCCAGACGCTGCGCCGGTAAGGCAGCTCATTTGACAACCATGAATCCGGAAGGGCAGTGCTGCCTAGGGCTGAGACAGGCATCTAGCCTGCATACATCTCAAAGACGGAAAATCTCCGCTCAGATACATGGCCGGCACCTTTTCCCTTAGAAGCACCAAAGAGTGTCAGATTTGTACGACGCAATATTCGGCCCTACAGTTAGTTACCAAACTCTCTGGTATCATAAATCCGTGTTGCTTGGCCCGCGGCCCATGATACTACGATAGCCTTGTCGATGGAGACAACTTCTATACGACCTTCCCATCAAGCAGTTGTTGGGAGAGATGAGCGGGCTCGACGTCGTCGCTTTGGTGTCGACGTGATGCCGTAACATGGAGTAATGCAACCTAGGTGCGGCGTCGCCGATTTTCTGAGTGAAAACTACTGCTTTTTTTAGAATTACACCAATTTTCTAAGCTACAAGGAACGGCGTTTTCCCAATGAAGATTATAGCATACACACAGCACCGTTATGGGTTACAGCTTGTCAGCCCGCATTAGGTTGAGTGCTCTTGCTCTTGCTCCTATACTCATGGGGAGGCTATCATAGATCACGCAACGTGCTTGGGAAGCACCGAGGCAAGGGAGGCCTCTTGTTTGCCGAAGGCTATTAGGCGAATGGGCGGCACCCTACGCGTTGCTATAGGCCTGGGGTGATCAGGCTGCAAAGCAAAAAGGAAGAAGACAGAACGTCGCAGCCAATTGAGTAGCCTACTTATATATAACCGCCCGCATGTGCAGATAACGCCATGCATATATGTATGCCGTTTGTTCGGCAGGCCCGTGACTGGTTGCAGGATTTCTTCTCAACCAACGATGTAAATCGCTGGTTTCTCTAGCCAAAGCCTTATACACCGCGGTTCCGGCTTTCTATCATCAGAAATCCTGAAACTCGCAAAGACTTGCTTGCATCGATGCAAGCCTCATGCAAGCCTCATGACGACTGCCTGGTGAAATGCCGAGGCTTCGAGAAGCTTTAGATCAGCACGAGAACTTCTACCTCGGGGACCTTTCTCTTTTCAGTCTCTGATATACGCGCAAGGGACAGCAACACAGAGACAATATATCACGAAATGACTACTCTACACATATTCACGTTGTAGTCGGGCATTTATGTTGTCATACGACAGTGCCTTGCATATTGGGGGCCTGTATCGAACAAAATAGCCTCCTGGCTTTCACAAAGAAGCCGAGGCCCATTGAAGAGAAGATGTAGACTGCCAAGCTTCACTCAATTCTCGAATGTTGCGTTGACGGGTGGAATCCCGAGATGTTAGCTTATGCAATAACTTCTGAATAATGTACATGCTGTATCTGACCGAAATCTCAAAGGGTACCACAATGCAGGTGATACGTTTCCATTGCATTCATTTTCCGAGAAATGGTCTGATATCACAGGCCTGGCAATTGTCTGTCTACAAGAAACCTCTTGCAAGCATGTATCCTTTTCTTCCTAGACAGCATCAGGGGTAAAAACTATATAGTCATGATACGCTCGTGTGATGCTGGTCCTGAGTGGTGTCTCTTCCGGTGTATCCCCTTTCCATTTCAGTACTTCTCCTGAAATGCAGTGCGCTGTGATGGGCCAATACCCATTGTTCCGCACTAGTTCTGCTATTCTTTCTGCTGTTTGAGTACAGCGTATTACTTGATCATTCGTTACATGGGTTGATCCCATATCTGTTCCCAGTTCATCCCTATCCTAGTGATAGCCAATCACGCCTGTACCGAGCTATATGCCACTGCTCGTCGTGCTGTTTCTATCATTGCATTCGTTTCACCCTTGCAATATCTCTGTATATTCTGTACACTTTCAACGCTTTGATACATAAGTGATCAGGATGACCTCGGGCGATTGGGCATTGGGCTGGACCTCCTACCAGAACAATCAATCGAAGTAGGTAACTCATATCATAAACAATGGATGTTCAAGCACTAATGGAGAAGAAGTCCCCGTCCGAATTACGAGGGCTGGTCGTTGCCGACGGTGGCTGATAGCAATGCCGATAACCCAGAGATTGCCTATACCAGCGAGCCGGCTGGTAGCATCTTGACAACCTCTTGGCCTCCAGACCATGACAATCAGCAAGACTTCTGCACACATCCTCGTGGACATCAGTCATGCGTTTGTCATTCACTGGGGACCACCTACGCCCAGGCTGTGCCGCATGCATTTGCGTATGCAGCCCCTGACAACATGCCCCTCGTTCATTCGGACATTGGGTCTCCCAACCCAGTCTTATTTGGCAATGACGACCAGCCCGCCGGTGGCAATGGACAACTTCCAGACCCAGCCGACAGAGAGGAAAGTAGGAGACCCAGGTCTGTCCCTCCGTCTATTGAACATTACGTCCAAGACCGACAGCCCCACGAGGAACTAGCCTGCGGCCTGGGAACATCTGACGCCCGCCAGAGCAAGTTGCGGCACAAGAGAAAGATCATCTTGGCTATTTCAGACAAGGACCTCAAGGTGCAGGACCGCCGTAGGTGAGGGCAAAGGGCTGGTCCTTTGACCTCAGTGGAACGGCGGCGCCCACATAAGCTGTGTAGGCAATGGGGATGAAGCAAGCTGATGGTGGAGGATATGCTCGCATAATCTCTGCTTTGGTTGCAAAACTTGATGTTGCACTCTTCCCACGTCGGCAAGCTTGGCTTGATGCTGTTGAGGATGCAATCTCGATGTTGAAGGAGAAGGCGCCAGTTGGTGGCGGGGTGAATCGGGGGAATGTATCATGCGTAAAATTCTTGTCTCCTGGCCTGGACGGCGGCAGGTCTCTGTGAAGAGGTGATAACTAGTGATTGGAACTTACGGTGCCAGTGTCACTGGCTGACACGTAGGCGTTCAAAGAGGATGGGGTGGTCTACAGATTAGAATATGGAGAGGATGGGCGTGTTCGATAACCCTCCTTCAGTAATCGTCAGGGTTTCTGGAGTTCCGGCCGTGAAGACCCAAGAAAAGCTCACTCACCATAGACATCGGAGCCGGTCTGGAACCGACATTCAAACTAATCGAGAGTGGTCTAACTTAGGCATGTTGTCAAATCGGGCGCATCATATGTACCTAGGTCAGTCAGGCTAGAAATGCTGTATTACATGTACCTAGTGATTGAGGCATCCGCTGCGTCTTGACACCTTTGAGCACTGGGGATGACTATGGTAAAGTTACTCTCGATGAGCGACAAGTAAGCCCGGAGTACTGGCAAATCCCGGACGTCCGGTCTGTTCAAGACCGTGCCCTTGTGTTACGGCATGGCAACCCAGCCAGTTCTGCCAGTCCTCAAGATGGATATAAGAAGCAGGAGGAGTGCTATATAGTGCGGGGTAGTTTTCTCCTGACCCACTCGACTCGGGTCCAAATCGAGGACAGAGACGTTCAAACGGATATACTGTAGAATACTACCCAGCCTCCCCAACACTCCTAGCCATACACAGTAGTGATTACTACTGGATTCCATCCATTCTCGGTCGATCGCGAAGTCCCGGTTTTGCTTCGGGGGTTGGGTAGAGACTGTCTTCAGACTCTCTCCACTAAACACGAAACCGCCTTCGGCTCGACAGTGCCGGCATAAAAGAAACTTCCGACAATTGCCGTGGCTCGGTCCGCCTGAAGCTATCTCCCCCCTTCGGATTTAGACCGGAAGGTGTTGTTGTTCATAACGTCGCCAATAGCCCAACATATAGCCCTCTCGGAGAACAAGATTTCGCCATTGCTTAAGACAGGCCAGTAAGAGAGGAAACCATATACACTAAATACAACAACATGTCCTTCGAAAGTACGTCCCACTGCCCACCATATCATAGCAGCCATGAGAAGGGTGAAATTGACAGACCTTGGCTAGGACTCGTTCGGTTTGCCCCAAAGGGCAAAGAGGGAGAGGTGCTGATCGGCCAGCCTGTCGATAGCAACGTCGACGTTGGCAAGGCCGTGCGCCACGGCGAGGAGGTGCAGGTCAAGGTGTTCAGCGGTGATTCGGCCTTGAACCCGGGGTCTCTAACCGACCGGGTCGAGACCATTGCCCGCATCCTGTCCCCCTTGGCCTCGTCGGAAGTCGGTTCCATTCGCTGTATAGGGCTAAACGTAGGTTGGGCTCCTTTGGGACCTGTGGGAACCCCTGCTGACGGGCCTGCGTACTGCAGTATGTCAACCATGCGAAGGAAGCAAACATGCAGCTTCCAGATGTGCCAATGATGTTCATGTAAGGGAGCAAGAGAGTGAGAGAGAGGCTACCACACCACCACCACCCCTGAATACGCCCCCCAGACTGCTCCTCCACTCCCCTGCAGGGGAAGAAGCGCGAGTCTTCTTTTGTTCTAACAACAGACTTCTAGGAAACCCGCAACGGCGCTAGCTGACCCCTGGCCTGTGCCGACTGTGATCCCCAAGCACACGCAGGCTGATGACTGCGCCGACTACGAATCGGAGCTGACCATCGTCATCGGCAAGAGCTGCAAGAACGTGAGCGAGGCTGACGCCCTGAACTACGTCCTTGGCTACACGGCGGCCAACGACGTGTCGAGCCGAAAGGCACAGCTGGCCCAGTCGCAGGCCTGCTACTCAAAAGGCTTCGACGGCTCGTGCCCCATCGGACCGACCATCGTCTCGTCGGCTGTAGTCAAAGACCCCAGCACCTTCACCATCCGCGGCCTGAAGAACGGCGAGGTCACTCAGAACTCCGGCCTGAAGTAGGTTTTCTTCCTTTTTTCTTCTCTCCCATACCGCTTCTACTGGTGGTGTTTGCGTGTGAAAGCATGCAGCTTGCTGACCTCCTTGCCCACCACAGTGACTTGATCTTCAACTGCGCAAAGCTTGTCAGTTTCCTGTCTCAGGGTACTACGTTACCTCCGGGTACTATTATCCTCACGGGTACGCCAGCCGGTGTAGGGTACGGAAAGAAACCCCCTTCCTACTTGCATGAGGGCGACGAGTTTGCCGTCGAGGTTACCCCCCATGTGGGCACTCTCTATTCTGTCTTTGAAAACGAGAAATAGATTCCTTGGTCTAGTCCCGGTGCGCGGCTATAATCATAGAAAATCCGATCTTTTGGTGGAACGGGGGCTTTGACGTCTTCAGAGGGATATCCGGACCCATTGTAGGGTATCAGTTCGAAACTTGACCGTAAATTGAATATATTTCTCAAATAATCTGTGCATTGCGAGTCTCAAGCAACCCATTTACAGTATCTACTGCCTACTGATCCCCTGCGGGCAATTGCCGATCTAATCGGCTAGGGGAGTCTGAAATAGTCCAAAACGGATATATGCCCCGAAGAAGCGTATGTTGTGAAGACCTGCACCTTACCAAACAACTGCACAGTCCATACCAAGCCATGAGAGCAGTCCGATGTAGCTTGCCACCTTCACACCAGTGACTACCTTCACTGGATAGACGTAACAGACTCGGGTCCTACAGCCTACCAAGAGCCCCTCCGCAAGTCCCGGAGTCACCAAGCCGGGGCGAATCAGGAGTAGTGGTTGGCCGTGGGATTGGCCATCTAATTTATATTGGCTTCGAATTTGCATACGAAGTGAGCTAATCGTGCTTACTTTGGAGTGCTCATCACCGTACATTTCTGCCTAAGCATGTAGTGGTGCTCTTGGGATATTGGCGAGGGGTTCCCATGGGCTCCGAGGATGGATGATGCTAGTGGTATTGTTAAGGAGAGAGGGGGCGCGAGGAGAGAAAGAGAAAGAAGAAGACTCCGGCCATCTCGAGAGACGACTGGCAACAGCCACGTGCTAGCTTACCCTATCAGAGCGCGACACGACAGCGGAGAGGTGACCCTGCGATGACCTTCATGTGGCCCCCCTTTCCCCCACACAATGGAGAGTTTTGGGTGTGGGAGGGGAGAGTGTGTAATCATGGATTTTCACCTTACCAGACGCGGGAAAGAACTCCATCCGCTCCTCTCCACCTACACGACGTCCCTTCCCGGCGGGGTGGGAAGAGCCACCGTCAAAAGACAGCGCATCTTCCCCTCAGGGTCCCAGGTCGGAAGCCCCATGACTGATCTTGATAACATGTGGGGGATGGGTTGCTTTTGGGTTTGGAACAACAGAGATATGTCTAGGTGTTCGCATAATATGTATGCATGATGACACAATCAGACGGGCCCCCGCAGGCGCAGAGAGAGTTGTCGTACAGATAAAGTAGGGAGGTATTTTATTTGTACTTGAGCTGCCTTTTCGGGCAGATTTCCTTTTGGGACGAATACCGCATCGCGAGAGGGGATCAATTTATGTGATTGAAGGAGGTGGACTGGTTCATCACGGAACCAAACTGCTTCTTCCCTTCGCTGTAGTTTTGTTAATTCGAAACTTGAAGGGACGATGAGCTGGGTATCTGCCTCAGACATATCTAGTGCTATACATACACCGTTGGTGGAAACCTCCTTTGTTTGTTTATGTACTATCGACACATCTTCTTCCTAAATTAGATCGGCGCCAGTGTCTGCGTGGCAGCTGCCACTTGCAGCCCAGCGGGACCTAAGGAGGCACAAATGTAGTTTCCTCGTCCTTGGGGTTAATTGTCGGCCATCTTCTTGGGTATGAATGCAGTCAACCAGACCGGTGAAGCAGCAATCGGTCGTTTTCTTCTATAATTGGCAATATGCACCACCGGGGATGCCTAGGCAGAGCCAACATTTCTGAAATGATGCGGCCGCTTGAGATCAAATTTAGGCACTTGGCGATTGGACGACCCTTTAACTTACCACTACCGTTCTACTATGTGGTCGTCCGTGGATGCCCGCAAGAAGCACTAGAAGACGCGAAGAACACAAGCTGCGCCACTATTTACACTTGTTCTGAAACATCGGGCGGACTTGGGAATGAATTGACGGCGCGCGAAGCCAGGATGAACGCTGCTCCGGAAGTCGCGAACGGGGGCCGGTGTAGTCGCGCTTCTTTCTCTGTGTTCCGCTTACAGTAATATAATCTATTCGTCGTTCCCGAGCCCACCTCCTCGGGACAAGAGGCGCAGCCGGGAACCATTCCATGTGGCCCCCGGATATTCATCATACGTACATATATCGTCTTCGGTGGCTACACGGGTGTTGATGGGCCCATATGTTCATCAATGTGTAATGCATTGAAAACATGTATCAGTGCATCGTTGGTGAAGACTGTACCTACAGACACTAATCCCCTCTAGGGTAAAAGCTTGCCCTGCATTACCCAGATGCTGGTATGCAAGGAGATTGGCGTGCGTACAATTTCATACAGGAAGCACGACAAGACGTGCATATTATGTACATAGAGTGTATGCAGTGTTCCTTGAGCTCAATCCTGGCCAATGATGAAAAGGGTGCGGTTTGCATAGATAACCTTTTAACCTTACCGTGTTTCATGCCAAATTGTGTGCGATCGACAGCGTTGGCAAGCAGCAAGTTTTCGTCGCCGATCATAAGCTGGTGACAAGCAATACCATGCCGGGGACGAAATGGAAGAACCAGGCCCTTGGTAAAGTCAATAGCAGAGCCGATGGGGGGCCCAGTCGGCGCACCATAGATTATGACGTCTTGCTATGTACCGAGGGAGAATGAGACGTTAAGAGAGCACCGTGATCTTCCGCACATACATACATAGTGGGCGGGCAGGGGCACTAACAAGTATTCAGTTAGGAGGGATGGAGCTTCTGGCGTCTGGAGCGCCAAATGATGCCCGACTATGCAGTTCATTGGAAGCGAGGGAGAGGGAAAATAACGACTTCGGCCCTGCCGTCCTTGCAAGTTGCAGCAGCCCCCCATGTGGTTTGGTCGGTTTGGTCGGTTTGGTCGGTTTGGTCGGTTTGGTCGGTTTGGTCGGGTGGGTGTTAGTAGACTGTGACAAGGGGAGAGATTTTGTGATAATATGCTGGATAATTGCACCTATCACACCTGCCTGCATGCAATGCAGTCGGCTGCAAGCCTGTCTGCCTGTGGCCCTGTGCCGTGGATCGAGCATCTCCATGTCGATATTCTCCGCCCACAGATATTAATTGATGTAGCTTGGCGGGCTTGCTACAAAATGGCCTCACTTTGAATCACATTGAGGACACTTGAAGGCTCGTATGTTTTACGCCTCGGTTTGCTGTTTCCTTACTGTACATCAGTGTGACCAGGTCCTTCTTGCTGAGGCTGGTGGCTCCTGAGCAGTACGGAAGAGTTGGCTGACAACTACAAAAACAACACGAGAAGTGACGCTTTTCGAGGGTTTGACAGGGTCAACCTTGCTCCGCAGAGACATGACGATCTCTTGAGGGGAGCACCAACGTGATTGGACGAACCGAACAGACCAATCACACTACACTGATGAGCATCATAAGTTGCGTTTTAAGCAATCCTCCCAGACCGTTGAAGCAGGGTCACCGGTGGATGAGACCACACTCGAGCACCGCGGTGTTGCAGAATGCCGAGTGTCCCGACAGAAGCGCAGTGGAAGAAGATTCGAATGTTCTTCGGTAAGGTTAGGAACATACATATACCTACCAGGTTAGGTTATAGGCCAGGGAAGATGCTAGGTTAAGCTGGGTAATAAGCTGGCAAGCTGGGTACCTGAAGAGGGAGGTAGCATCGTTTCGAGCCCCACGTGGGCGGCAGAGGACGAACGATGCTTACATGCCAGGGATTCGATGGTTGATTCGACAGCGCTGCCATTTGACGTATCATCAGCCATCACTCTGTGTACATGTATGATGGATTGTTGAATCGTGTTGGAAGCGCCGGATTGCCTGGTAACATGGAAATTGGTTGCTCACTCGACACACCGCTTTCGAAAAAGGCCGTTCAACAATCCACATGACTGACTGCTTCTGCCGACCAATCCGGCTGTCGCTGTTGTTGCTTGCTGCTGTTGGCTGCATTGAAGAGGCCTTTCTATGTGACTCAAGACCAACTGGCCGCTTCTGATCCAGGAACGCACACGCCCTGTCGCCCGCTTGCAGCTTGCAGCTTGTAGCTTGCAAATTTCTCTCTTCTGACCGAAACGCATGCTTGGCCCCCCTAGAAAGCCCGGAGGGAGGGGTTCGGCCCTGTGGGCTGGCGCCTTGAGGTTTTGGGTAGCGTCGCGCAGCCCAGAGGCTCAAGAGTCAATCAAGCTACGCCTGGCGTCACAGGAGCCAGCGCCCGCCCACGCCCCGAAGTGGCCGCGGCCATGGCAGATACTTTTTCAAGTACCCGCATTCGTTCAACCCAACTCTGTATTATACATACACTGGTGCAAGGGTAACGCTATACCTATGTAAGTAGTGTGCATAGTAAGGTCCTTGCGCATACTCTTTTGTAGCATTATGTTACAGTCGGCGCCGACCGTGAGGTTGCTTCCCTATAGCCAAGCAGTTTCATTTGGGCATCTACTTTACTGTACCCAGACGATCCTCCAACAAGACCAGACCTCCAACGGATTTCGGTCGGCAAGTACAGTTGTACTTGCTGCGGTAGTTTTGTTGCGGTAGTTATTTCACTGGACAGAAGACTGGGTGTCTCTAGAAGTCTCCTCACTCCTCCCATGTCCACTCACTACCGCTACCACTACCACTACCACTACCACTACCAGACTGACTACCCGGATCCATGCTAGGTTAGGTTGGGTTGGGTACTCCGTACATGAGGTCGACCATGTATCAAATGCATTTGATATCAATCCAATGGCGTCCATTGCTCGCCCGTCCAACAAGGTGACCAGTAAACTTCCCTCGAGAGCGAATTCCCGGATCATCAAGTCTCAGATATCAGCCTACCAAGTACATGTTGATTGGCAGCTCCTACTTTCACCTCGTAAACCTCGTGACCTTAGGTGCCACACCGCTTTGCATTGACTGGTATGTTGCATGTAGGAGAAGAAGGTGGAAGGGGGAGGCATATAGGTTAAGTAAGTATTGATGTATGAGGTATGCATTTGATCGAGGGAATTATTGGGCCACTATCTGTTTTATTTTTATGTTTATTTTTGTTTTGCAGGTGGACAATTTATCTACAGCGGGGGGGGGGGGGGGGGGTTGTCTTCTAAAAAAATTCCTTCCCTCCCCCTACCCTGGCGCAGGCTGGGGGTCTACCACTACAAGGCCATGGCGTCTTTCCATGGGCCACTCATCATGCAACTGGTTCCGACACATAAAGTTGGTCCCATCCAAGGGCTTCCTATTTTCTCAAGAGGTGATCGTCACGTCTTCAGCAACCGTGACAGCTCACCATACCCTCAATGCTTATTTAAACCTTGGGCATCCCCTTCACTTCTTTTTATTCTCGACGACTCTAAATTACATCAGTAGCAAAACAACCACCTCATCATCACCAACCACAAGCTCTTCCAAGACTCAAAGTCACACCACTTTACATCTCCATCTACCTCCCTGACTTAACTCACACCCAAGACTGTTCTCGGCATCTCTACACTTGCCCCACATTAGCTCCCACGACACACTTACACGAGTATATCTGAACTTGCTCAAGAAACAACAGCATCAACAAAATGGCCGTCAAAGAGCACCAGCCCCTGGTCAACCACTGCTGCACCTTCTGCTGCAAAGCCGTCGACTTCGGCACTCACGAATATTGCGGTCCAAGCTCTGCCTGCCACCGGTGCCCCAACTAGAAGACGCCATTATCTTGCCCGGAACCATTGGCAAGCCATAAGGCAGTTCTAGAACCTCGCTACACAAGGCGCCTCGACATCACGATTTATCATACCGACGCCACCCTGCTCACCACCACCTCTGGGGAGCCGGATGGCCTGAGCAATCACTCGCACAGTCGCGTGGTTCAAGTCCCTCTTTGCTTCCTATTCGACACCAGAGGCTCCGGTGGTGTGCTCCTTTCCTCTTCCTCTCGCCGGTCTCGGGCATTGGATTCGGATATTTCGTTCACCTCCAAGGTCCCGCAATGCAAGGCTGAAAACGTTGCCCGATACACGTGTGTCACCCCGCGCCCCGGTGGACATGTACATGTCACGGATTCTGCCTGCATCATGCCTACTGCGCACCATGGTTGTGGGCGTTCTATAAGGCATTTCTTTTTTTATTCCTCGCTCTTTTCCTTCGTCACCCTTATACTAAAGGATGGCACATCCCCACACCACTCAAAAGATACCCCCC